>WNWK01001744.1:182500-253618 GCA_009830355.1 Cherax destructor | reverse complement strand
CATCAAGGCTGTGGCATTGACTACCTACCATCAAGGTTGAGACACTGACTACCTACCATCAAGGCTGAGGGACTGACTACCTACCATCAAGGTTGAGGCACTGACTACCTACCATCAAGGCTGAGGCACTGACTACCTACCATCAAGGCTGTTGCACTGACTACCTACCATCAAGGTTGAAACACTGACTACCTACCATCAAGGTTGAGACACTGACTACCTACCATCAAGGCTGAGGCACTGACTACCTACCATCAAGGCTGAGAGACTGACTACCTACCATCAAGGCTGAGACACTGACTACCTACCATCAAGGCTGAGGCACTGACTACCTACCATCAAGGTTGAGACACTGACTACCTACAATCAAGGTTGTGACACTGAATACCTACCATCAAGGCTGAGACACTGACTACCTACCATCAAGGCTGAGGCACTGACTACCTACCATCAAGGCTGAGAGACTGACTACCTACCATCAAGGTTGAGGCACTGACTACCTACCATCAAGGCTGAGGCACTGACTACCTACCATCAAGGCTGAGCACTGACTACCTACCATCAAGGCTGAGACACTGACTACCTACCATCAAGGCTGAGACACTGACTACCTACCATCAAGGCTGGGCACTGACTACCTACCATCAACGCTGAGACACTGACTACCTACCATCAAGGTTGAGACACTGACTACCTACCATCAAGGCTGAGGCACTGACTACCTACCATCAAGGTTGAGACACTGACTACCTACCATCAAGGTTGAGACACTGACTACCTACCATCAAGGCTGAGACACTGACTACCTACCATCAAGGCTGAGGCACTGACTACCTACCATCAAGGCTGAGAGACTGACTACCTACCATCAAGGCTGAGACACTGACTACCTACCATCAAGGCTGAGACACTGACTACCTACCATCAAGGCTGAGGCACTGACTACCTACCATCAAGGTTGAGACACTGACTACCTACCATCAAGGCTGAGGCACTGACTACCTACCATCAAGGCTGAGGCACTGACTACCTACCATCAAGGTTGAGACACTGACTACCTACCATCAAGGTTGAGACAATGAATACCTACAATCAAGGCTGAGACACTGACTACCTACCATCAAGGCTGAGACACTGACTACCTACCATCAAGGTTGAGGCACTGACTACCTACCATCAAGGCTGAGGCACTGACTACCTACCATCAAGGCTGAGACACTGACTACCTACCATCAAGGCTGAGGCACTGACTACCTACCATCAAGGTTGAGACACTGACTACCTACCATCAAGGCTGAGAGACTGACTACCTACCATCAAGGCTGAGACACTGACTACCTACCATCAAGGCTGAGGCACTGACTACCTACCATCAAGGTTGAGACACTGACTACCTACCATCAAGGCTGAGGCACTGACTACCTACCATCAAGGCTGAGGCACTGACTACCTACCATCAAGGTTGAGACACTGACTACCTACCATCAAGGCTGAGGCACTGACTACCTACCATCAAGGCTGAGACACTGACTACCTACCATCAAGGCTGAGGGACTGACTACCTACTATCAAGGCTGAGGCACTGACTACCTACCATCAAGGCTGAGGCACTGACTACCTACCATCAAGGCTGAGGGACTGACTACCTACTATAAAGGCTGAGGCACTGACTACCTACCATCAAGGCTGAGGCACTGACTACCTACCATCAAGGTTGAGGCACTGACTACCTACCATCAAGGTTGAGGCACTGACTACCTACCATCAAGGCTGAGGCACTGACTACCTACCATCAAGGCTGAGGGACTGACTACCTACTATCAAGGCTGAGGCACTGACTACCTACCATCAAGGCTGAGGCACTGACTACCTACCATCAAGGTTGAGGCACTGACTACCTACCATCAAGGCTGAGGCACTGACTACCTACCATCAAGGTTGAGGCACTGACTACCTACCATCAAGGCTGAGGGACTGACTACCTACCATCAAGGCTGAGGCACTGACTACCTACCATCAAGGCTGAGGGACTGACTACCTACCATCAAGGCTGAGGGACTGACTACCTACTATCAAGGCTGAGGCACTGACTACCTACCATCAAGGCTGAGGCACTGACTACCTACCATCAAGGCTGAGGCACTGACTACCTACCATCAAGGCTGAGGCACTGACTACCTACCATCAAGGCTGAGGCACTGACTACCTACCATCAAGGCTGAGGCACTGACTACCTACCATCAAGGCTGAGGCACTGACTACCTACCATCAAGGCTGAGGGACTGACCACCTTAACATTACCTCTCCACTTCAGCCACTCTCTCCAGCGTGTCACCTCTGTATTCGACTGACGAAGTCTGCCGTGCAGGCGAAACGTCGTTTCACTAATAAAGGAAACCAACATGGTTTTCTTTATTAGTGAAACGTTAATACACACCGCTTATTACGAATAAACAGGTTAGTTATATTCACTGATCTCCGTTTATAACGAATATTCGCTGACCTCCGTTTACAGCGAACAGATGGGGGGTTGCCCACTGACCCTCGTTTACAACGAACAGCAGGGGGGTTTCCCACTGACCCTCGTTTACAGCGAACAGATGGGGGTTGCCCACTGACCCTCGTTTACAGAGAACAGATGGGGGTTGCCAACTGACCCTCGTTTACAACGAACAGATGGGGGGTTGCCCACTGACCCTCGTTTACAACGAACAGATGGGGGTTGCCCACTGACCCTCGTTTACAACGAACAGATGGGGGTTGCCAACTGACCCTCGTTTACAACGAACAGATGGGGGTTGCCCACTGACCCTCGTTTACAGCGAACAGGTGGGGGGTTGCCCACTGACCCTCGTTTACAACGAACAGATGGGGGTTGCCCACTGACCCTCGTTTACAACGAACAGGTGGGGGGTTGCCCACTGACCCTCGTTTACAACGAACAGGTGGGGGGGTTGCCAACTGACCCTCGTTTACAACGAACAGGTGGGGGGGTTGCCCACTGACCCTCGTTTACAACGAACAGGTGGGGGGGTTGCCCACTGACCCTCGTTTACAACGAACAGGTGGGGGGGTTGCCCACTAACTCTCGTTTACAGCGAACAGGTGGGGGGGTTGCCCACTGACCCTCGTTTACAATCAAATACCCTCACCAGGTTACCAGGTACTGACCTTCTCACCGTCCCATCTCTTGTAGGTGTACCAGGAGGTGACTCCCGGCCTCCAGTACTCCAGCATGTACGTCTCCACGAACTCCACTCCCTGTCCGTTGCCAAAGCGTCCCTGGCTCTCCGTGGCCGAGATGACGTGAGTAGTTTCCAAGTCGATCTCAAGGTACTCCTTGGAGTCCGCGGTCCCCACCATCTTCCGGGGACACCACGCTCCCCCCAGTCTCTCGATCTTCAACCTGAGGGAGAGACAGAGAGACAGAGGTGAGTGACGGGGAGACGAGACAGAGAATAGATTATGTCTTGATAGAATAATACAATCAGTGAATGCATTCAAAACGTTACGAAAGTGAGAGAAATGGAGAGATAGATAGATAAAAAGACAGATAAATAGATAGAGAATGACAGATAGATGGCTACACACACACACACACACACACACACACACACATATATATATATATATATATATATATATATATATATATATATATATATATATATATATATATATATATATATATATATATATAGGAGAGAGAGAGAGAGAGAGAGAGAGAGAGAGGTAAAGGGATAGATTGGTAGATAGAAAGATAATCACAGTATTTATATATAATAAATAGAACACACATAGATATATATTCCATCTTCATTAGTGATTCTTGAAAACAGAACTCTCAGCACAGTAGAACTCTCAGGAACAGGACTCTCAACACAGTAGAACTCTTAGGAACAGTCCTCTCAACACAGTAGAACTCTTAGGAACAGAACTCTCAACACAGTAGAACTCTTAGGAACAGGACTCTCAACACAGTAGAACTCTTACGAACAGGACACTCAGGAACAGGACTCTCAGCACAGTAGAACTCTCAGGAACAGAACTCTCAGCACAGAAGACTCTCAGAACAGGACTCTCAGCAGAGTAGAACTCTCAGGAACGGGACACTCAACACAGTAGAACTCTCAGGAACAGGACACTCAACACAGTAGAACTCTCAGGAACAGAACTCTCAGCACAGAAGACTCTCAGAAGAGGCCTCTCAGCACAGAAGAACTCTCAGGAACAGGACTCTCAACACAGTAGAACTCTCAGGAACAGGACACTCAGCACAGTAGAACTCTCAGGAACAGACCTCTCAGCACAGTAGAACTCTCAGGAACAGGACTCTCAGCACAGTAGAACTCTCAGGAACAGGCCTCTCAGCACAGTAGAACTCTCAGGAACAGGACTCTCAGCACAGTAGAACTCTCAGGAACAGGACTCTCAGCACAGTAGAACTCTCAGGAACTCTCGAACAGGCCTCAGCACAGTAGAACTTCGAGACTCACACAGAGACAGAACAGATTAGCACAGTAGAACTCAGACAGGACTCAGTGGATCGACAGGACTCTCAGCACAGAGAACTCTGAACAGGACTCAGCACAGAACTCGAACAGGACTTCAGCACGAGAACTCAGACAGACTTGCAGTGACCGGGAACAGGACTCAGCCAGTGACTCGAACAGGACTCAAAGTAGACCGAACAGAATTCAGAAAGGACTCAGGAACAGGACTCCAGCACAGTAGAACTCAGAACAGCTTCGCAGTGAACTAGGAACAGACTCTGAGAGAACTCAGAACACCTCTCAGCACAGTAGAACTCGGAACAGGCCTCTAGCAGAACTCTCGGAACAGACCGCAAACTCGAACAGACCCCAGCACAGGCTGGAACAGCTCAGCACCAGAACTGAACAGACCTCTCAGCCAGAGACTCAGAACAGGACTCTCAGCACAGAATCCAGAACAGGCCTCACAGGAACTCTAGGGACTGCACAGTAGAACCTCGAACAGGACTCACAAGTGAACTCAGAACAACCCGCACAGTGAACCAGGAACAGGCCTCAGCACAGGACTCAGACAGCCAGCACAGTAGGACTTCAGACCTTCAGCCAGTAGCTCTAGAACAGGACTTCAGCACAGTGAACTCGAAAGGACTCCAGTAGAATCAAAGGCCTCTCAGCACAGTAGGACTCTCAGGAACAGGCCTCTCAGCACAGTAGGACTCTCAGGAACAGGCCTCTCTGCACAGTAGAACTCTCAGGAACAGGCCTCTCAGCACAGTAAAACTCTCAGGAACAGGCCTCTCAGCACAGTAGAACTCTCAGGAACAGGACTCTCAGCACAGTAGAACTCTCAGGAACAGGCCTCTCAGCACAGTAGAACTCTCAGGAACAGGACTCTCAGCACAGTAGAACTCTCAGCACAGTAGAACTCTCAGGAACAGGACTCTCAGCACAGTAGAACTCTCATGAACAGGCCTCTCAGCACAGTAGAACTCTCAAGAACAAGACTCTCAGCACAGTAGAACTCTCAGGAACAGGACTCTCAGCACGAGAACTCTAGACAGACTCTCAGCACAGTAGAACTCTCAGGAACAGACTCTCAGCACAGTAGAACTCCAGAACAAACTCCGAAAGGACTCTCAGCAGAACTCTCAGCCAGTAGAACTCTCAGAACAGACTCTCAGCACAGTAGAACTCTAGGAACAGGCCTCCAGAACTAGAACAGCTCCAGGCACAGAAACTCTCAGAACAGGACTCTCAGCACAGTAGAACTCCAGGAACAGGCCTCTCAGCAGTAGAACTCTCGGAACAGGCTCTCAGCACAGTGGACTCGGAACAGGACTCTCAGCACAGTAGAACTCGGAACAGGCTCTCAGACAGGATCCCAGGAACAGCTCAACAGGCTCTCAGACAGGACTCCAGACAAGACTCTCAGAAAGACCTCTCAGGAACAGGACTCTCAGGAACAGAAACCTCCAGCACAGTAGAACTCTCAGGAACAGGACTCTCAGCACAGTAGAACTCTAGGACAGGCTCTCAGCACAGTAGAACTCTCAGGAACAGACCTTCAGCACAGTAAACTCTCAACAGGACTCTCAGCACAGTAGGACTCTCAGGAACAGGCCTCTCAGCACAGTAGAACTCTCAGGAACAGGACTCTCAGCACAGTAGAACTCTCAGGAACAGGCCTCTCAGCACAGTAGAACGCTCGGGAACAGGACTCTCAGCACAGTAGAACTCTCAGACAGACTCTCAGCACAGTAGAACTCTCAGAAACAGGCCTCAGCACAGTAGAACTCTCGGAACAGGACTCTCAGCACAGTAGACTCTCGGAACAGGACTCTCAGCACAGTAGAACTCTGGAACAGCCACAGTAGACTCTAGGAACAGGCTCTCAGCACAGTAGAATCTCGGAACAGGACTCTCAGCACAGTAGGACTCTCAGGAACAGACCTCAGCACAAGACTCTCAGAACAGGACTCTCAGCACAGTAGGACTCTCAGGAACAGGCTCTCGCACAGTAGAACTCTCGGAACGGACTCTCACACAGTAGAACTCTCGGAACAGGACCTGCACAGTAGAACTCTAAAGGACCTCGCACAGTAGAACTCCGGAACAGGCCTCAGCACAGTAGAACTCTCAAACAGACTCTCAGCACAGAGCTCAGGAACAGACTCTCAGCAATAGACTCTCAGGAACAGGACTTCAGCACAGAGAACTCGGAACACCAGCACAGTGAACTCTGGAACAGACTCTCAGCACAGTAGAACTCCAGGACAGACCTCTCAGCACAGTAAAAGGCGCCTCAGCCAGTAGGACTCTCAGGAACAGACCTCAGCACAGTAGAACTCTCAGAACAGACTCCAGACAGTAGAACTCTCAGGAACAGGCCTCTCAGCCAGGAACTCTCAGGAACAGACCTCTCAGCACAGTAGGACTCTCAGGAACAGGACTCTGCACAGTAGAACTCTCAGGAACAGGCCTCTAGCACATAGCCTCAGGAACAGGACTCTCAGCACAGTAGAACTCTCAGGAACAGGACTCTGAACTCTCAGGAACAGGCCTCTCAGCACAGTAGAACTCTCAGGAACAGGCCTCTCAGCACAGTAGGACTCTCAGGAACAGGCCTCTCAGCACAGTAGGACTCTCAGGAACAGGCCTCTCAGCACAGTAGAACTCTCAGGAACAGGCCTCTCAGCACAGTAGGACTCTCAGGAACAGACTTCTCAGCACAGTAGAACTCTCAGGAATAGGACTCTCAGCACAGTAGAACTCTCAGGAATAGGACTCTCAGCACAGTAGTACCAGTTGCAGGAGTGCTAGAAGAAGACTCAGAGAGCAGAACTACAACATCAAGACTACAAGAGAGGGGCGTCCCACAGCAGGACTCCAGCACCTGGCTCTCAGAACTGTCCTATTTTAGGTGAAGACTTTTATGAGACTTCCAGAAGTAGGACCTTCATAGCAGGTCAACTAGGACAGACAGGAGGAGGAGAAAGAGGAGGAGGAAGAGGAGGAGGAGGAGAAAGAGGAGAAAGAGAAAGAGGAGGAGGATGGGAGGAAAAGAAAACAATAGTCACTGGGAGGAGGGTAGAGGAAGTGGAAAGGGGGTAGGGTAAATGGGAAGGGGGTAAGAGGAAGTGCTAAGTGGGAAGGGGGTAAGGGGAAGGTGGGTAAGGGGGAGGGGAAGAAGAGGGAGGGAGAAATTAAAGGGTGCTGCGTTTCCTCCCCCATACTATTCACTGTTCTCTCTTCCTTTCTCTCTCTCTCTCTCTCTCTCTCTCTCTCTCTCTCTCTCTCTCTCTTCTCTCTCTCTCTCTCTCTCCCTTTCTCTCAACCTGCTAGATGAGGGTCGAGTGGAGGGGCGGAACAGAGTCGGTGGCGCCATCTGTGGACACATTATGGAACTAATTTCAGGTTGCGATGGCGCCGGTATGGTAATTCTCCTACTACGACTCTTGCGCCATCTGACTCTTGCGCCATCTGACTCTTGCGCCATCTGACTCTTGCGCCATCTGACGATAAAACTGGAAGCGTATTTAAGGAGGGGAACCGGCCGGGGAAGAGTGGAGGTAGGGGAAAGTGGGGGTTGTATAAAGAAAAGGAGGGAGGGGGTACACTGAGGAGGTATGGGAGGAGGGAAGATCCCGGATACAGAAAAAGAAAGGGAGAGAAAGATAAGAAGAAGGAAGGGAAAGGAGGGAAGAAAGGAAGACTGGATTATAACAATAATAATAATTATTATTATTATTGTACATAATAATAATAATAATAATAATAATAATAATAATAATAATAATAATAATAATTAATTATTATTATTATTATTATTATTATTATTATTATTATTATTATGTAGCCCTGGGAAAGACCTCTAAGCTGTTGCCAGAGTATTTCTTCCAACTTTTCTCTTTCATGTCACTCATAACACGAGAACGCCTCATCCGATCGGCTTCAAATTTTCAACCCTGGTGTATGGTAACTAGTGCCAGATTCTAGCAACTGTTGGCCTGTGGAGGTGCCCTGCAACCCAAGTTTGTGGACCCATTCCCAGCCTCCAGGAATGGCTCAGATAACCTGCAAAACCCTCAGCGGCTCTGAAGTTCGTAAACGTTGTGTCTCTTAACGGAAGTCAAAAATATATTCCCCGTTGAGTCACGTTTAATAAATTTTAGTCTGAATCTTCTGAAGGTCTTCCATGTTTGATGACTAGAATAGTACTTGTTACCTTTAGTGTACTGTATCTTAAGGACCAGGAGAGTACACATTAAGTTTATTGTACACCATCTTAAGACCAGGAGAGTACACACCATCTTAGAACCAGGAGAGTACACACCATCTTAGGACCAGGAGAGTACACATTAAGTTTATTGTACACCATCTCCCTGGTGTGATAACATCATGTTGGCAAGACACCTGGAGTGAGAAACACTCACCATGTGTAACATCATGTTGGCAAGACACCTGAAGTGAGAAACACACACCATGTGTCACATCATGTTGGCAAGACACCTGAAGTGAGAAACACACACCATGTGTCACATCATGTTGGCAAGACACCTGGAGTGAGCAACACACACCATGTGTCACATCATGTTGGCAAGACACCTGGAGTGAGCAACACTCACCATGTGTAACATCATGTTGGCAAGACACCTGAAGTGAGAAACACACACCATGTGTCACATCATGTTGGCAAAACACCTGGAGAAACACACACCATGTGTCACATCATGTTGGCAAGACACCTGGAGTGAGAAACACTCACCATGTGTCACATCATGTTGGCAAGACACCTGGAGTGAGAAACACACACCATGTGTCACATCATGTTGGCAAGACACCTGAAATGAGAAACACTCACTATGTGTCACATCATATTGGCAAGACACCTGGAGTGAGAAACACTCACCATGTGTCACATCATGTTGGCAAGACACCTGGAGTGAGAAACACTCACCATGTGTCACATCATATTAGCAAGACACCTGGAGTGAGAAACACACACCATGCGTCACATCATGTTGGCAAGACACCTGGAGTGAGAAACACACACCATGTGTCACATCATGTTGGCAAGACACCTGGAGTGAGAAACACTCACCATGTGTCACATCATATTGGCATGACACCTGGAGTGAGCAACACTCACCATGTGTCACATCATGTTGGCAAGACACCTGGAGTGAGAAACACACACCATGTGTCACATCATGTTGGCAAGACACCTGAAGTGAGAAACACTCACTATGTGTCACATCATATTGGCAAGACACCTGGAGTGAGAAACACTCACCATGTGTCACATCATGTTGGCAACACACCTGGAGTGAGAAACACTCACCATGTGTCACATCATATTAGCAAGACACCTGGAGTGAGAAACACACACCATGCGTCACATCATGTTGGCAAGACACCTGGAGTGAGAAACACACACCATGTGTCACATCATGTTGGCATGACACCTGAAGTGAGAAACACTCACTATGTGTCACATCATATTGGCAAGACACCTGGAGTGAGAAACACTCACCATGTGTCACATCATATTGGCAAGACACCTGGAGTGAGAAACACTCCCCATGTGTCACATCATATTAGCAAGACACCTGCAGTGAGAAACACACACCATGCGTCACATCATGTTGGCAAGACACCTGGAGTGAGAAACACACACCATGTGTCACATCATGTTGGCAAGACACATGGAGTGAGCAACACTCACCATGTGTCACATCATATTAGCAAGACACCTGGAGTGAGAAACACACACATGTGTCACATCATATTAGCAAGACACCTGGAGTGAGAAAAACACACCATGCGTCACATCATGTTGGCAAGACACCTGGAGTGAGAAACACACACCATGCGTCACATCATGTTGGCAAGACACCTGGAGTGAGAAACACACACCATGTGTCACATCATGTTGGCAAAACACCTGGAGTGGGCAACACACACCATGTGTCACATCATGTTGGCAAGACACCTGGAGTGAGCAACACACACCATGTGTCACATCATGTTGGCAAGACACCTGGAGTGAGAAACACACACCATGTGTCACATCATATTGGCAAGACACCTGGAGTGAGCAACACTCACCATGTGTCACATCATGTTGGCAAGACACCTGGAGTGAGCAACACACACCATGTGTCACATCATGTTGGCAAGACACCTGGAGTGAGCAACACTCACCATGTGTCACATCATGTTGGCAAGACACCTGGAGTGAGAAACACACACCATGTGTCACATCATGTTGGCAAGACACCTGGAGTGAGAAACACACACAATGTGTCACATCATGTTGGCAAGACACCTGGGGTGAGAAACACACACCATGTGTCACATCATGTTGGCAAGACACCTGGGGTGAGAAACACACACCATGTATCACATCAGCTAACGAAATATCAGAAAACATAATAGTAACTGAAGCTAGGTCTACCACGGACCACAGTGTAGGCCTGAGCGATAGATAATTACACATAGATAATTGTATAACGATTATTTACAGACAATAAGTTGACGGTAATCACAAAGCATAACACTGACCAACACTGTAACACTGACCAACACTGTAACACTGACCAACACTGTAACACTTACCAACACTAACACTGACCAACACTGTAACACTGACCAACACTGTAACACTGACTAACACTGTAACAATGAACCTAACCTGAACATGTAACTGACAACTTATACACTGTAACACTGACACAAATTGTAACACTGACAACACTAACATGACCAACACTGTAACACTGACAACACTGTAACACTGACCAACACTGTAACACTTACCAACACTAACACTGACCAACACTGTAACACTGACCAACACTGTAACACTGACTAACACTGTAACAATGACCAACACTGTAACACTGACCAACACTGTAACACTGACCAACACTGTAACACTGACCAACACTGTAACACTGACCAACACTGTAACACTGACCAACACTGTAACACTGACCAACACTTAACACTGCCAACACTGTAACACTGACCAACACTGTAACACTGACCAACATAACTGATCAACACTGAACACTGACCAACACTGTAACACTGACCAACACTGTAACACTGCCACTAACACTGACCAACACTGTAACACTGACCAACACTGTAACACTGACCAACACTGTAACACTGACCAACACTGTAACACTGACCAACACTGTAACACTGACCAACACTGTAACACTGACCAACACTGTAACACTGACCAACACTGTAACACTGACCAACACTGTAACACTGACCAACACTGTAACACTGACCAACACTGTAACACTGACCAACACTAACACTGACCAACACTGTAACACTGACCAACACTGTAACACTGACCAACACTAACACTGACCAACACTGTAACACTGACCAACACTGTAACACTGACCAACACTGTAACACTGACCAACACTAACACTGACCAACACTGTAACACTGACCAACACTGAACACTACCAACAACTGTAACACTGACCAACACTGAACACTGACCAACACGTAACACTGACCAACACTAACACTGACCAACACTGTAACACTGACCAACACTGAACACTGACCAACACTGTAACACTGACCAACACTGTAACACTGACCAACACTGTAACACTGACCAACACTGTAACACTGACCAACACTGAAAGACAACACTGAAACACTGAACACTGAACCTGTAACACTGACCAACACTAACACTGACCAACACGTAACACTGACCAAACTAACACTGTAACACTGTGACCAACACTAACACTGACCAACACTGTAACACTGACCAACACTGTAACACTGACCAACACTGTAACACTGACCAACACTGTAACACTGACCAACACTGTAACACTGACCAACACTGTAACACTGACCAACACTAACACTGACCAACACTGTAACACTGACCAACACTAACACTGACCAACACTGTAACACTGACCAACACTGTAACACTGACCAACACTGTAACACTGACCAACACTGTAACACTGACCAAAACTGTAACACTGACCAACACTGTAACACTGACCAACACTGTAACAATGACCAATACTGTAACAATGACCAACACGGTAACACTGACCAACACGGTAACACTGACCAACACTGTAACACTGACCAAAACTGCAACACTAACAATAAAACAACCACTCAAATATTTACTCGTGATGGGATAATATAATTCTAAATCTGATAAATTATTTCCGATTATCATGGATTAAGAGACTAATTCACCATTAAACTGGAAAACATACACGTGTGTGTGTGTGTGTGTGTGTGTGTGTGTTTTGTGTGTGTGTGTGTGTGTGTGTGTGTGTGTGTGTGTGTGTGTGTTTGTATGTGTGTGTGTGTATTTTTGTGTGTGTATTTGTGTGTGTGTATTTGTGTGTGTGTATTTGTGTGTGTATTTGTGTGTGTGTGTGTGTGTGTGTGTGTGTGTGTGTGTGTGTGTGTGTGTAGTAATAGTAACGTTTGTAACATTAACTATGTATCAGTAACCTATGTAACAGTAACGTGAGTGACAGTAACCTATGTAACAATAATCTATGTAACAGTAAACTATGTAACAGTAACCTATGTAACAGTAACCCATGTAACAGTAATTTATGTAACAGTAACTTATGTAACAGTAACTAATTTAACAGTAACCTATGTAACAGTAATTTATGTAACAGTAACTTATGTAACAGTAACTAATGTAACAGTAATCTATGTAACAGTAACCTATGTAACAGTAACCCATGTAACAGTAACATGTAACAGTAACCTATGTACCAGTAACCTATGCTACAGTAACGTTTGTAACAGTAACCTATGTAACAGTAACGTTGTAACAGTAATGTGTGTATCAGTAACGTGTGTAACAATAACCTATGTAACAGCACCCTATGTAACAGTAACATATGTAAGAATAACCTATGTAACAGTAACATATGTAACAGTAACATATGTAACAGTAACCTATATAACAGTAACATATGTAACAGTAACCTATGTAACAGTAACATATGTAAGAGTAACCTATGTAACAGTAACATATGTAACAGTAACCTATGTAACAGTAACATATGTAACAGTAACCTATGTAACAACAACATGGGAATGAATACAGTAAACAATGTACTGTCTCAACACTCCATGTTTAACACCACCACAACTATTGTGTACTGACTGACCTACACCACCACAACTACTGTGTACTGACTGACCTACACCACCACAACTACTGTGTACTGACTAACCTACACCACTACAACTACTGTGTACTGACTGACCTACACCATCACAACTACTGTGTACTGACTGAACTACACCACCACAACTACTGTGTACTGACTGACCTACACCATCACAACTACTGTGTACTGACTGACCCACACCATCACAACTACTGTGTACTAACTGACCCACACCATCACAACTACTGTGTACTGACTGACCTACACCATCACAACTACTGTGTACTGACTGACCTACACCACCACAACTACTGTGTACTGACTGACCTACACCATCACAACTACTGTGTACTGACTGACCTACACCATCACAACTACTGTGTACTGACTGACCCACACCATCACAACTACTGTGTACTGACTGACCCACACCATCACAACTACTGTGTACTGACTGACCTACACCACCACAACTACTGTGTACTGACTGACCCACACCATCACAACTACTGTGTACTAACTGACCCACACCATCACAACTACTGTGTACTGACTGACCTACACCATCACAACTACTGTGTACTGACTGACCTACACCATCACAACTACTGTGTACTGACTGACCTACACCATCACAACTACTGTGTACTGACTGACCTACACCACCACAACTACTGTGTACTGACTGACCCACACGACCACAACTACTGTGTACTGACTGACCTACACCACCACAACTACTGTGTACTGACTGACCTACACCACCACAACTACTGTGTACTGACTGACCCACACCATCACAACTACTGTGTACTGACTGACCTACACCATCACAACTACTGTGTACTGACTGACCTACACCATCACAACTACTGTGTACTGACTGACCTACACCACCACAACTACGTGTACTGACTGACCCACACCATCACAACTACTGTGTACTGACTGACCCACACCATCACAACTACTGTGTACTGACTGACCCACACCATCACAACTACTGTGTACTGACTGACCTACACCACCACAACTACTGTGTACTGACTGACCTACACCATCACAACTACTGTGTACTGACTGACCTACACCATCACAACTACTGTGTACTGACTGACCTACACCACCACAACTACTGTGTACTGACTGACCTACACCATCACAACTACTGTGTACTGACTGACCACACATCACAACTACTGTGTACTGACTGACCTACACCACACAACTACTGTGTACTGACTGACCTACACCACCACAACTACTGTGTACTGACCGACCCACACTATCACAACTACTGTGTACTGACTGACCTACACCACACAACTACTGTGTACTGACTGACCTACACCATCACAACTACTGTGTTCTGACTGACCCACACTATCACAACTACTGTGTACTGACTGACCTATACCACCACAACTACTGTGTACTGACTGACCTACACCACCACAACTACTGTGTACTGACTGACCTACACCATCACAACTACTGTGTACTGACTGACCTACACCATCACAACTACTGTGTTCTGACTGACCTACACCATCACAACTACTGTGTACTGACTGACCTACACCATCACAACTACTGTGTACTGACTGACCTATACCACCACAACTACTGTGTACTGACTGATCCACACGACCACAACTACTGTGTACTGACTGACCTACACCACCACAACTACTGTGTACTGACTGACCTACACCACCACAACTACTGTGTACTGACTGACCCACACCATCACAACTACTGTGTACTGACTGACCTACACCATCACAACTACTGTGTACTGACTGACCTACACCATCACAACTACTGTGTACTGACTGACCTACATCACCACAACTACTGTGTACTGACTGACCCACACCATCACAACTACTGTGTACTGACTGACCTACACCATCACAACTACTGTGTACTGACTGACCCACACTATCACAACTACTGTGTATTGACTGACCTACACCGCCACAACTACTGTGTACTGACTGACCTACACCATCACAACTACTGTGTACTGACTGACCCACACTATCACAACTACTGTGTACTGACTGACCTACACCGCCACAACTACTGTGTACTGACTGACCTACACCATCACAACTACTGTGTACTGACTGACCCACACTATCACAACTACTGTGTATTGACTGACCTACACCGCCACAACTACTGTGTACTGACTGACCTACACCATCACAACTACTGTGTACTGACTGACCTACACCGCCACAACTACTGTGTACTGACTGACCTACACCATCACAACTACTGTGTACTGACTGACCCACAGTATCACAACTACTGTGTATTCACTGACCTACACCGCCACAACTACTGTGTACTGACTGACCTACACCACCACAACTACTGTGTACTGACTGACCTACACCGCCACAACTACTGTGTACTGACTGACCTACACCATCACAACTACTGTGTACTGACTGACCTACACCGCCACAACTACTGTGTACTGACTGACCCACACCATCACAACTACTGTGTAGTGACTGACATACACCGCCACAACTACTGTGTACTGACTGACCCACACCACCACAACTACTGTGTACTGACTGACCTACACCATCACAACTACTGTGTATTGACTGACCCACTCCACCACAACTACTGTGTATTGACTGACCTACACCGCCACAACTACTGTGTACTGACTGACCTACACCATCACAACTACTGTGTACTGACTGACCCACACTATCACAACTACTGTGTACTGACTGACCTATACCACCACAACTACTGTGTACTGACTGACCTACACCACCACAACTACTGTGTACTGACTGACCTACACCATCACAACTACTGTGTACTGACTGACCCACACTATCACAACTACTGTGTACTGACTGACCTATACCACCACAACTACTGTGTACTGACTGACCTACACCACCACAACTACTGTGTACTGACTGACCTACACCATCACAACTACTGTGTACTGACTGACCCACACTATCACAACTACTGTGTATTGACTGACCTATACCGCCACAACTACTGTGTACTGACTGACCTACACCACCACAACTACTGTCACAACAACAGCCAAGAGTGTGTGACACGAAATTCTGTTAAAAGTTATACACTCTGGCTTCGTTCCTGGGTTTTTCTGGTTTAAAGAATATAAGGAAAGTCTTGATATGTTTTGCCTTTTTGTTTTATTCCGTATTTACTTTGCTTTATTTTTAAGCTATATATTCGTAGTATTTATTTTTGAAGGATTTATTTCTTAGAATGTTAATGTGTATCACCGAGGCTTGGTCTGGGACCGGGGCGCTGGGGTGGTGACTGGAAGAGACTGGTCGTGACTGGAGGTGACTGGTCGTGACTGGAAGAGACTGGTCGTGACTGGAGGTGACTGGTCGTGACTGGTCGTGACTGGAAGTGACTGGAGGTGACTGGTCGTGACTGGAGGTGACTGGTCGTGCCTGGAGGTGACTGGTCGTGACTAGAGGTGACTGGTCGTGACTGGTCGTGACTAGAGTGACTGGAGGTGACTGGTCGACTGGTCGTGACTTGGGGACTGGTCGACTGGTCGTGACTGGAAGTGACTGGAGGTGACTGGTCGTGACTGAGTGACTGGTCGACTGGGTACTGGTCGACTGGGTGACTGGTGTGACTGGAGGTGACTGGTCGTGCTGAGTGACTGGTCGTGACTGGAGGTGACTGGTCGTGACTGGAGGTGACTGGTCGTGACTAGAGGTGACTGGTCGTGACTGGTCGTGACTAGAAGTGACTGGAGGTGACTGGTCGTGACTGGTCGTGACTTGAGGTGACTGGTCGTGACTGGAAGTGACTGGAGGTGACTGGTCGTGACTGGAGGTGACTGGTCATGACTGGAAGTGACTGGAGGTGACTGGTCATGACTGGTCGTGACTTGAGGTGACTGGTCGTGACTGGTCGTGACTGGAGGTGACTGGTCGTGACTGGAGGTGACTGGTCATGACTGGTCGTGACTGGAGGTGCCTGGTCATGACTGGTCGTGACTGGAGGTGACTGGTCGTGACTGATCGTGACTGGAAGTGACTGGAGGTGACTGGTCGTGACTGGTCGTGACTGGAAGTGACTGGAGGTGACTGGTCGTGACTGGTTGTGACTGGAAGTGACTGGAGGTGACTGGTCGTGACTGGTCGTGACTGGAAGTGACTGGAGGTGACTGGTCGTGACTGGTCGTGACTGGAAGTGACTGGAGGTGACTGGTCGTGACTGGAAGTGACTGAAGGTGACTGGTGGTAACGGGAGGTGACTACTGATGAAGTCTATGGTATCAGCACATAACATTTCACTACCTCTCCCTCATTTAAACTTGCACACAAACAAACAAACACACACAAAAAACACAGCACACACACATACACACACACACACACACACACACACACACACGCACACAAACACCCACACACACATACACACGCACACAAACACCCACACACACATACATACACACACACACATACATACACACACACACAACATACATACATATACACACACACAACACACACACACACAACATACACACACACAACATACACATACCGGCGCCTTCACAAAAACAAAAATGTGCCCACTAAGCAGTTTATGAGGCCAGAAAAACAGGTAGAGGAGCCGAGAAGCGACCAACAAGTTAGCTAATTAACGAGCAGCAAAGATGTCAGGTATTTTCTTACCTAAACTTGGTGGGTCATCAAGCTTGTACCAGCAGCAGCAGCAGCAGCAGTAGCAGCAGTAGCAGCAGCGTAGCGGCAAGCTAGCAGCGCAGCTGCAGCAGCAGCAGCGCAGCTGCGCGCGCGCGCGTAGCGCAGCGCGCAGCAGGCGTAGCGCGCTGCAGCAGTGCAGCGCGGCAGTGCAGCTCAGCAGCAGCAGCGGCAGCGCGCAGCGTGCAGCGCAGCGCAGCAGCAGCAGCTGCAGCAGTGCGCATGCAGGCAGCAGCGCATGCACAGCAGCAGCAGCAGCAGGCGAGCAGCAGCAGCAGCACGCAGCAGCAGCAGCAGCGAGCAGCAGTAGCACACAGAGCAGCACAGGCAGCAGCTAGCAGTGCAGCAGCAGCAGCAGCAGCAGCAACATCATCAGACAGCAAGCAGCAGCACCCAGCAGCAGCAGAAGCAGCAACAGCAGCAGCAACAGCAGAGCAAACAGCAGTCAGAGCATCAGAAGCAACAGCAGCAGCAGCATCAGAAGCAACAGCAGCAGCAACAGCAGAGCAGCAGCAGTAGCAGCAGCAGCAGACAGCAGCAGCACAGTAGCAGCAGCAGTAGCACATCGGGCAAGCAGCAGCAGCAGCGAGCAGCAGCATCAGACAACAGCAGCAGCAGCAGCAACAATCACAGAAGCAACAGCGCAGCAGCAGCACAGAAACAGCAGCAGTAGCAGCAGCAGAAGCAGCAGCAGCAGCAGAAACAGCAGTACCAGAAGCATCAGCAGTAGCAACAGCAGCAGCAGGTGCCGCAGCAGCAACAGCAGCAACAGCAACAACAACAGCAGCAGCAGAAGCAACAACAGCAGACGCAGCAGCAGCACAGTAGCAACAGTAGCAGCATCAGCATCGTCAGCAGACCAGGTCAGCAGACACAGATAACAGCAGACAGCAGCGTATAACAGACAGGACAGCAGGCAAGGTAGCAGCAGACACAGAGTACAACACACAAGTACAGCAGACACAGAAGCAGACAGCAGACACACAGGTACAGAGCACAGAGCAGCAGACAGAGTACAACAGACCACAGGTAAGCAGTCCACAACAGCAGACCAGTAAGCAGCCAGGCACAGCAACAGAGTACAGCAGACCCAGGTACACCAGATCCAGGTACAGCAGACCCAGGTACAGCAGACACAGAGTACAGCAGACACAGGTATAACAGATCCAGGTACAGCAGGCTAAGGTACAGCAGACACAGAGTACAACAGCCACAGAGTACAGCAGACACAGGTATACCAGGTACAGCAGACCCAGGTACAGTAGACACAGAGTACAGCAGACAGAGTACAACAGACCCAGGTACAGCAGTCCCAGGCACAGCAGACCCAGGTACAGCAGTCCCAGGCACAGCAGACCCAGGTACAGCAGACCCAGGTACAGCAGACCCTGATACTGCAGACACAGGTACAGCAGACCCAGGTACAGCAGACACAGAGTACAGCAGACACAGGTATACCAGATCCAGGTACAGCACACCCAGGTACAGTAGACACAGAGTACAGCAGACAGAGTACAGCAGACCCAGGTAGAGCAGACCCAAATACACCAGTCCCAGGTACAGCAGACCCAGGTACAACAGACCCGGTACAGCAGACCCTGATACAGCAGACACAGGTATAGTAGACCCAGTTACAACAGACCCAGGTACAGCAGACCCAGGTACAGCAGTCCCAGGTACAGCAGACCCAGGTACAACAGACCCGGTACAGCAGACCCTGATACAGCAGACACAGGTATAGTAGACCCAGTTACAACAGACCCAGGTACAGCAGACCCAGGTACAGCAGTCCCAGGTACAACAGACCCAGGTACAACAGACCCAGGTACAGCAGTCCCAGGCACAGCAGACCCAGGTACAGCAGACCCAGGTACAGAAGACCCTGATACTGCAGACACAGGTACAGCAGACCCAGGTACAGAAGACACAGAGTACAGCAGACACAGGTATACCAGATCCAGGTACAGCACACCCAGGTACAGTAGACACAGAGTACAGCAGACAGAGTACAGCAGACCCAGGTAGAGCAGACCCAAATACACCAGTCCCAGGTACAGCAGACCCAGGTACAACAGACCCGGTACAGCAGACCCTGATACAGCAGACACAGGTATAGTAGACCCAGTTACAACAGACCCAGGTACAGCAGACCCAGGTACAGCAGTCCCAGGTACAGTAGACCCAGGTACAACAGACCCGGTACAGCAGACCCTGATACAGCAGACACAGGTATAGTAGACCCAGTTACAACAGACCCAGGTACAGCAGACCAAGGTACAGCAGTCCCAGGTACAACAGACCCAGGTACAACAGACCCAGGTACAGCAATCCCAGGCACAGCAGACCCAGGTACAGCAGACCCAGGTACAGAAGACCCTGATACTGCAGACACAGGTACAGCAGACCCAGGTACAGAAGACACAGAGTACAGCAGACACAGGTATACCAGATCCAGGTACAGCACACCCAGGTACAGTAGACACAGATTACAGCAGACAGAGTACAGCAGACCCAGGTAGAGCAGACCCAAATACACCAGTCCCAGGTACAGCAGACCCAGGTACAACAGACCCGGTACAGCAGACCCTGATACAGCAGACACAGGTATAGTAGACCCAGTTACAACAGACCCAGGTACAAGAGACCCGGTACAGCAGACTCTTACAATGTCTGCCTAGTCTCCTAGCTCACTCTCACCCTCACGTCGGAGAGAGTGAGAGTGAGAGAGAGAGAGAGAGAGAGAGAGAGAGAGAGAGAGAGAGAGAGAGAGAGAGAGAGAGAGAGAGAGAGAGAGAGAGAGAGAGAGAGAGAGAGAGAGAGAGAGAAAGAGAGATTTCCCAGTTACTTTCTAAACTTAAACAAGTTTTTAAGTAAGAAAGACCCGCACTTAGAATCACTTAAGTCTCTCATAACTTAACAACGCTGCTGCAACTACCTTCAACTTAATAAAGTTTTAACCCCTCTTCTTCCCCCTCTCCCCCACATCAGTCACTCCCCCTCCCCTCCACCATAACCTCCCTTCTGTTCCTTCTACTGCTGCTAATTCACCTACCCCCCTATTTCCCTACTCTCCCCCCACCCATCCCCATCACTCCCCCACCTCCTTCCCCCTTACTCCCCACCACCTCCCTACCTCACACTCCCCCACAGTCTTCCTCACACGTGCCTAGGGGTGGTACCCACCCACATACCCCGCCCACCACTAGGGTAAGTGCCCACCCGCCCATCACTAAGGTAAGTGCCCACCCGCCCACCACTAAGGTAAGTGAACACCCCGCCCACCACTAGGGTAAGTGCCCACCCCGCCCACCATTAGGGTAAATGCCCACCCGCCCACCACTAGGGTAAGTGCCCACCCGCAAATCACTAAGGTAAGTGCCCACCCGCCCACCACTAGGGTTCGTGCCCGCCCACCACTAGGATAAGTGCCCGCCCCGCCCACCACTAGGATATGTGCCAGCCCACCACTAGGGTAGGTACCCGCCCACCACTAGGGTAAGTGACCACCCTGCCCACCACTAGGGTGGGTGCCCGCCCACCCGCCCACCACTAGGTAAGTGCCCGGCCCGCCCACCACTAGGTAGGTGCCCGCCCACCCGCCCACCACTAGGGTAAGTGGCCACCCCGCCCACCACTAGGGTAAGTGCCCACCCCGCCCACCACTAGGTAAGTGCCCGCCCCGCCCACCACTAGGGTAGGTGCCCGCCCACCACTAGGGTAAGTGCCTACACCGCTCACCACTAGGGTGGGTGCCCGCCCACCCCGCCCACCCCTAGTGTGGGTGCCCGAAAACCCGCCCACCCGTAGGGTGGGTGCCCGCCCACCCCTAGGGTAAGTGCCCGCCCCGCCCACCACTAGGGTGGATGCCCGCCCACCCCGCCCCCACTAGGTAAGTGCCCGCCCCGCCCACCACTAGGGTGGGTGCCCGCCCACCACTATGGTAGTGCCCGCCCACCCCGCCCACCACTAGGTAAGTGCCCACCCGCCCACCACTAGGGTGGGTGCCCGCCCACCACTATAGTAAGTGCCCACCCCGCCCACCACTAGGTAGGTGCCCGCCCACCCGCCCACCACTAGGTAAGTGCCCGCCCCGCCCACAACTAGGGTGGGTGCCCGCCCAACACTAGGGTAAGTGCCCGCCCCGCCCACCCCTAGGGTAAGTGCCACCCCGCCCACCACTAGGGTGGGTGCCCACCCACCCGCCCACCATAATAGAATCATACGCTGCCCGAGTTTCATCACTAATGAAATATGGATTATGCAAATTAGCATCGGAATATTGACGGTGGGAGGGGGGGAGGGGTAACGGGGTTGGAGAGGGGTAACGGGTTGGGGGGAGGGGTAGAGGGGTTGGGGGATGAGGGAACGGGGTGGGGGAGGGGTAGCGGGGTTGGGGGATGAGGGAACGGGGTGGGGGAGGGAAAAGGTGGGGAGGGGTGGAAAGGCAGAGGAAAGGGAAGAGGGAAGGGGAGGGGAGGGGGTTGAATAAGCAACCTTTGTTGCTGCTACTTATACACACCCCTCTCACTCCTCTAACATTATCCCCTACCCCCTACAACATCTCCCCCACAATCTGTAACATCCTCCCCATCCTTCCAACATCCTCCCCAGCTCTACATCTTCCTCACTCCCAACATCTTCCCCACCTCTTATAACCTCCTCCCCACTCCCCAAACATTCTCCCCACACCTCAGAACATTCTTCTCACTCCTACATCATCCCCCACCCCTACAACATCCTCCCCACCCTCTCCAACATCCTCCCCACCCACTCCGACATCCTCCCCACCCTCTCCAGCAATGATGGTTCACTAGAAATTTATTCAGGAAAAAAAGGGGAGAGGGGAGGGAAGAGTGTTTTCGGGGAGAATATCAGAAAAGTTGACGAACTAACTTTCCACTTTACACAATACACTGAAAGTGTAGTAACTCAATAACACACACACACACACACACACACACACATACACACACACACACACACACACACACACACACACACACACACACACACACACACACACACACACACACACACACGCACGCACACGCACGAATATAAAACAGGCCTAGTGTCTAATCGACATGTGCCTAGGACAGAATGGTAACTAACTAACACACACAGCAAATTTAGTCCCAATTTTCAAAAAAGGAGACAGACATGAAGCACTAAACTACAGACCAGTGTCACTGACATGTATAGCATGCAATGTCATGGAGAAGATAGTCAGGAGAAGAGTGGTGGAGCACCTAGAAAGGGACGGGAAATCCTGTGCCACAAACCTACTGGAGTTCTATGACAGGGTGACAGCAGTAAGACAAGAGAGAGAGAGGGGTGGGTAGATTGCATATTCTTGGACTGTAAGAAGGCATTTGACACAGTTCCACACAAGAGATTAGTGCAGAAGCTGGAGGACCAGGCAGGGATAACAGGGAAGGCACTTCAATGGATCAGGAAATACCTGTCAGGAAGACAGCAGCGAGTCATGGTACGTGGCGAGGTGTCAGAGTGGGCGCCTGTGACGAGTGGGGTTCCACAGGGGTCAGTCCTAGGACCAGGCAGAACTACAAAGGGATCTGGACAGGCTGCAAGCCTGGTCCAGCAATTGGCTCCTGGAGTTCAACCCCACCAAGTGCAAAGTCATGAAGATTGGGGAAGGGCAAAGAAGACCGCAGACGGAGTACAGTCTAGGGGGCCAGAGACTACAAACCTCAATCAAGGAAAAAGATCTTGGGGTGAGTATAACACCAGGCACATCTCCTGAGGCGCACATCAACCAAATAACTGCTGCAGCATATGGGCGCCTAGCAAACCTAAGAACAGCATTGCGACATCTTAATAAGGAATCGTTCAGGACCCTGTACACTGTGTACGTTAGGCCCATACTGGAGTATGTAGCACCAGTTTGGAACCCACATCTAGCCAAGCACGTAAAGAAACTAGAGAAAGTGCAAAGGTTTGCAACAAGACTAGTCCCGGAGCTAAGGGGTATGTCCTACGAGGAGACGTTAAGGGAAATAGACCTGACGACATTGGAGGACAGGAGAGATAGGGGAGACATGATAACAACATATAAGATACTGAGAAGAATTGACAAGGTGGACAGAGGCAGAATGTTCCAGAGATGGGACACAGCAACAAGGGGACACAGTTGGAAGTTGAAGACTCAGATGAATCACAGAGATGTTAGGAAGTATTTCTTCAGTCACAGAGTGGTCGGGAAGTGGAATAGTTTGGGAAGCGATGTAGTGGAGGCAGGATCCATACATAGCTTTAAGAAGAGGTATGATAAGGCTCATGGCGAAGGGAGAGAGACCCAATGGCGTCAGTGAAGAGGCGGGGCCAGGAGTTATGACTCGACCGCTGCAACCACAACTAGGTGAGTACACACATACACACACACTCACACATACACACACACACACACACACACACACACACACACACTACACAGTAGGGAAAGTAACTGATACAAGATTTATAAAGTCAGTTATACACACAGTTTTATATACACACACACACACAGTTATACACATAGTTCAGTTACACAGACATTCACGAAGGGTAATTACCGAGAAACTGCCTGCCCTGGTCGGCCATGACTCGAGTCCAGACCCTGCTTCTCTCCGGCACGACTCATGTTGTCTGCTCACTCACCGGCTAAGATTATCTTCTCGTCTTCTCCTGTACGTTCTTCTACGTTCTCTTCCTATACTTGATTTCTTATTTTTAATGGTACGTCTTTAATGCAGACTTTGCTTGTTTCTGAGCTGTGTATATTGCAAGGAACCCTAATATTTCTTTACATATGTAAGATCCATTTAAGAACTGCTTGCAGAACTGAGGACTGAATCACAGGACGTTGATACACTGACGTTGAAAGAGAAGTGAGTGAGATTCTGTTAAACCAGTATGAATGTTCAGCGAGTGAGATTCTGTTAAACCAGTATGAATGTTCAGTGAGTGAGATTCTGTTAAACCAGTATGAATGTTCAGCGAGTGAGATTCTGTTAAACCAGTATGAATGTTCAGCGAGTGAGATTCTGTTAAACCAGTATGAATGTTCAGTGAGTGAGATTCTGTTAAACCAGTATGAATGTTCAGCGAGTGAGATTCTGGTAAACCAGTATGAATGTTCAGCGAGTGAGATTCTGTTAAACCAGTATGAATGTTCAGTGAGTGAGATTCTGTTAAACCAGTATGAATGTTCAGCGAGTGAGATTCTGTTAAACCAGTATGAATGTTCAGCAGTCCACTAAATGAAAGCAGGATGGAGAATGAATAATTTTTTATTACCTCTGAAGGTCAGACAGATCATGTAACTGACATTAGAACTAATTCTGTAGAATTCCTAAAAGAAATATTAAAAAAATGGTCATTCGTGTAGCACCTGAGCAGACTCTTGGAATTCTTCATTTATTAAGAAGTGTAAAATAGCAGTGTCGCAGCACTCAGTATTGTTTGGTGAATGATCGTAGATCAAGGTGAAACACCAGAGACCTTAAAGAGTGCAGACGTAGCTACTCAGCACTCAGGGGACAGTAGAGTGCTGGCAAAACATTACAGACCAGTAACTCTAACATTCTACATCATAAATAGAGTGAAGAAACTTTATGGAACAACACAACCTGTACAACCCAACCCAACATAGATTTAGAGCTGGAACATCATGCTTGTCATAACTGATAACCCACTGTGACAGAATTACTGAGGTGTTTATTAACCAAAACACAGGTGTAGTATGTACACATTTCTCAAAGACATTTGACGAAAGTGATCATGGGGTGACTGAACCTAGAATGATGGTGGCAAGTATAACAGGGAAAGGAGCTCAATGGATATTCAACTTTCTGACAAACAGAACACGGATAGTAGCAGTAAACATAGCAAAATCCAGCAATAACAAAGTAAAAAGTTTAGTACCTCAAGGCACTGTACTGACGCCATTAAGAGAACACTGTATCAACATCCGTGATCCCAGGTTATTCAACACCTTAACAAAAAATATCAGAAACACTGCTGCAACGAGTGTAGAAGTCTTCAAGAGAAAACTGGACAAGTACATCCACCAAGTGCCATATCAACCAGGCTGTGATGGATATGAGGGTCTGGGGGCCGCCAGTAGCAACAGCCTGGTTGATCAAGGAAGCACCAGATAAACCTGACCCAGGGCCGGGCTCCGGGAGTGTGAAAACTCTCGAAACATCAAAGGTATATCTAGGGGTACCGCAAGGTGATACAGCGTCGAGGAAATGGGAAGGGAAGAAGACGGAAGCAGTGAAGGGGGAGGTGAGAAAGGGGAGGGGGAAGGGGAGAAGGAAAGGGGAAAGGGGAAGGGAGTAAATGAACCAAGTCTCTAAGCATCAGTGTGGAAGCTGCAGATAGCATCAAGAGACGGGATTGAGTCTTCTACCAAAGTCCTCGCTGGAGCTAATTTCCACCAACAAGAAGACTCTTGTTGATATATACAAGCACACAGACCGTCTTTCTAGCAAGTGTCTGCGCCTCTGTGTCTGCCTGCGTGTCTGTGTCTGTCTGTCTGCAGTACGTGCACCTCAGCCTCAATAAACGTAATAATCTTACACAGCAAAGCTGAAAATTTTAATCTATTTTAATCACGTTTAAGAAATATAAATCCTAAATTTTAATCACAAATTCTTTTCCCAGTAATTTTAATTGTTGCACCACAAACGACCCTACGCTTGCCTAATTGGCCGCCATTACCTCTTCAGCCAATCACCGCTCGCTCATGAGCACCAAACAAAACACACACACACACACACACACACACACACACACACACACAACCACACACGCATCGGGACATAAATTTCGCGGCATTGTCTTCGGCTAGGCAAAAGCGCGGGTAAAAGTGACCGTTAGGAGGGTTTGACTATTTCCCGCACGCTGATTGGCGGTCGCCGGAGCGCCCGGCCGGGGGATCCTCGCCGCTCATTGGTCGCCTCCCATTTCACGTAGAAACATGATTTACCTGAATATCTGGAAAGGTGATGGAGGCACCGACCGTAAATATTCCAACGTAATAATATGTATTCGCACACACACACACACACACACATCTATCGATAGATGTGCATTCATACACGGACATCTATCGACCCGTGGTCGTGTTTTAATATAGATTATGCATGATTGAGATTGTTTATGTGTAGCCTCGTTGTAGTTACCTTAGTCCAACTGAAGGATGTGACAGGCAGAATTGGTGGTCACTGACCCTCTGTATTTATTCCGGTGTTTGTAACTGTCTGTGTGATTGTAACTGTGTCTGTGTGTTTGTAACTGTGTCTGTGTATTTGTAACTGTGTCTGTGTGTTTGTAACTGTGTCTGTGTTTGTAGATGTGTTTGTATGTCTGTAACTGTGTTTGTGTGCTTGTCCCTGTGTGTATGTTTGTAACTGTGTCTGTGTTTGTAACTGTGTTTGTGTGTTTGTAACTGTGTCTGTGTGTTTGTAACTGTGTCTGTGTGTTGTAACTGTGTTTGTCTGTTTGTAACTGTGTCTGTGTGTTTGTAACTGTGTCTGTGTTTGTAACTGTTTGTGTGTTTGTAACTGTTTGTGTGTTTGTCCCTGTGTGTGTGTTTGTCCCTGTGTGTGTGTTTGTAACTGTGTGTGTGTTTGTAACTGTGTGTGTGTTTGTAACTGTTTGTGTGTTTATCCCTGTGTGTGTGTTTGTTTACTCACGTCTTTGTTTGCTTCTCTCCTTCACTTTCTATGATGGCTCAGTAAATTTGCCTACTTGAAGGGGTCTCGATCCAAGGAACTGGAGTTACCGCCTTCCTCTTCCTTGGATCAAACTTGATTTGTCCCTCAGTGCTAGGGTGAGGTAGGTTCCTCAGGGATATTATTTCCCATATCTCTCTCTCTCTCTCTCTCTCTCTCTCTCTCTCTCTCTCTCTCTCTCTCTCTCTCTCTCCTTTCTCCCTCCCTCCCTCCTTTCTCTCCTGCATCTATCCCTGCCTCCATCTCTCCCTCCTTTCCTCCCTCCATCCCTCTCTGCCTCCATCTCTCCCTCCTTTCCTCCCTCCATCCCTCCTTTCTCCCCTCCATCCCTCTCTGCCTCCATCTCTCCCTTCCTTCTTCCTCTTTCTCATGCTCTCCCTCATTCCCTCCTTTCCTCCCTCCATCACTCCCTCCCTCCCTCCCTCCTTCACTCCCTCTTTCCTTCCCTTCATATGCAAATTAGTTTTCAAGATTACTTTAAATATAATATTACAATATAATTATTGGAAGGTAATATTATTATTATCATTATTTATGCAACACTGAAACTGAAATAATGAAAATTACTTATGAACATTTTATATATAAATGATGCAAAACTGTGTGTGTGTGTGTGTGTGTGTGTGTGTGTGTGTGTGTGTACTCACCTAGTTGTGGTTGCAGGGGTCGAGTCATAGCTCCTGGTCCCTGCAAACTTTTGCACTTTCTCTAGCTTCTTTACGTGCTTGGCTAGGTGTGGGTTCCAAACTGGTGCTGCATACTCCAGTATGGGCCTAACGTACACAGTGTACAGGGTCCTGAACGATTCTTTATTAAGATGTCGGAATGCTGTTCTTAGGTTTGCTAGGCGCCCGTATGCTGCAGCAGTTATTTGGTTGATGTGCGCCTCAGGAGATGTGCCTGGTGTTATACTCACCCCAAGATCTTTTTCCTTGAGTGAGGTTTGTAGTCTCTGGCCCCCTAGACTGTACTCCGTCTGCGGTCTTCTTTGCCCTTCCCCAATCTTCATGACTTTGCACTTGCTTGGGTTGAACTCCAGGAGCCAATTGCTGGACCAGGTTTGCAGCCTGTTTGTGTGTGTGTGTGCTCACCTAGTTGTACTTACCTAGTTGTGGTTGCAGGGGTCGATTCATAGCTCCTGGCCTCGCCTCTTCACTGGTCGATACTAAGTCACTCTCACCCTGCTCCATGAGCTTCCAATTGGTGCCCCTTGTTCCTGTATATCATCTCTGAAACATTCGAGCCCTGTCCACCTTGTCAATTCCTCTCAGTATTTTATACTTCGTTATCATGTCTCCCCTATCCCTTCTATCCTCTAGTGTCCTCAGGTTGAGTTCCCTTAATCTCTTCTCGTAAGACATACCCTTCAGTTCCGGGACTAATCTTGTTGCAAACTTTTGCACTTTCTCCAATTTCTTGGCGTGTTTGACTAGGTGAGGGTTCCATACTGGTGTTGCATACTCCAGTATAGGCCTGACGTACACTGTGTACAATGTCGTGAATGACTCCTTACTTAGATGTCGAAACGCTATTCTCAGGTCTGCCAGGCGCCCATATGCTGTGGCAGTTATTTGATTGATGTGTGCCTCAGTGGACATGTTTCTTATAATGTTTACCCCTAGATCCCTTTCTTTAAGTGACGTTTGCAGCCTTTGATCCCCCTAACCTGTACTCAGTCTGCGGTCTTCTTTGTTCTTTACCAAGCTTCATAACTTTGTACTTGCTGGGTTAAACTCGAGGAGCGATTTGTCGAACCAGGCTTGCAGCCTGTCCAGATCACCTTGTAGGCTTACCTAATCCTCGCCCTCTTGAATTCCCCTCATTAGTTTCACATCAACAGCGAAGAGGGACACTTCTGAATCTATTCGTTCCATTATATCATTCTCATACACAAGAAACAGCACCGGACCTAGGACTGAACCTTGTACTTTCCCTACTAGTCCTGACTGCCCCTCTAGCTTTTGAACTAATGTCTTGTGTGGTACTTTGTCGAAAACCTTCTTACAGTCCAAAAAGATGCAATCAACCCATCCCTCTCTCTTCTGTCTTACTTATGTTACCTTGTCGTAGAACTCAAGTAGATTTGTGATACGGGATTTCCCATCCCTGAAGCTGTGCTGATTGTCATATATGAGCCTAATCCTTTCAATGTGCTCAGCCACTCTTCTGAAAAGTTTCTCCATGAATTTATATACTATACATGTCAGTGACACTGGTCTGTAGTTTAGTGCTGCCTGTCTGTCTCCTTTCTTAAAACATGTCAGTTGTCATGTTTCAATAGATTTACTGAAGATTGTTGTTAGTGGCACACACAGTTCCTCTGCTCCCTCTCTCAGGACCCACGAAGAGATGTTATCTGGACCCACCACCTTCGAGGTATCTTGTTCACCTATCGGTTTCTTCACCTCCTCGTTGGTTATATGCAGTGTGTCCAGCACATGCTTGTGCACCTTACCACCTAGATTTGATGGAAACATTTTTGTCTCCACTGTGAATGCTTCTCTGAATCTTATACCTTTACCTTGCCTTTGATATACCTTTGATGAGTTTCGAGAGTCTCACTACTCTCATCTGGTGCTTGCCAGGCTGTTGCTGCTGAAGGGCGCTGCCCCATATATCCATCACAACCTGGTTGATCTGCCACCTTGTGAAGATTCTTGTCCAGTTTCCTCTTGAAGGCTTTTAGACTTGTTCCAGCTGTGTTTCTGATATCTGCTGGTAAGATGTTGAATAGTCTGGGGCCACGAATGTTGATACAGTGTTCAATTATTGTCCCCACCACATCTCTGCTCCTCACTGGGTTATTTTACACTTCCTCCCATATCTCTCACTCCAGTATGTTGTTATGGCAGTGTGCAGATTTGGGACCAGGCCCTCAAGTACTTTCCATGTATATATTATCATGTATCTCTCTCCTCCGCTCCAATGAGTACATGTTCAAGACTTGAAGGCGTTCCCAGTATTTTAAGTGCTTTACTGGCTCAATGTGTGCGGTAAAGCTCTGACATTTCTCCTGCATTGAACGGGGCCGTCAGCATTGCGCAATATTCTAAGTGGGGAAGCACTAGCGATTTGAAGAGTGTCACTATCTGCATTATTTCCCTTCTTTTAAAAGTTCTCAGTACTCACCCCATCCTCTTCCTGGCTGTCGTGATCTTTGTCTTGTTATGGTCTTTAAAAGAAAGGTCAAGTGACATAATTATTCCCAGGTCTTTTACGTGTTCCTTTCTTTCTATGTGGTGACCCTCTTGAGTTTTGTATATAGTGTTCCTTTTGAGTTCTTCATTTTTTCCATACCTAAGCAGCTGAAACTTATCATCATTGAACGTCATGTTGTTCTCCACTGCCCACTGGAAAACCCTGCTTATGTCCTCCTGTAATTTTTCAGTGTCCTCTACCGTAGTGACTTTCATGCTTATTTTAGGGTCATCTGTAAATGATGATACAAAAAAACTGTGTAGGGTGTTTTTATCTATGTCTGCTATGAGGATGAGAAACAGCAGAGGTGCCAGGACAGTGCCTTGGGGAACTGAGCTTTTCACCTCGCTGATGCTGGATTTTGCTCTGTTCACTACTACTTTCTGTGTTCTGTGTGTTAGGAAGGAGTTCCTAACACACAGGCCCTCATTTTGTGCGCTATCACTCCATGATCGCATTTGTCAAATGCCTTTGCAGAATCTGTGTAAATCACATCTGCATTTTGGTCGTCTTCCAACGCCTCCGTAATTCTGTCATAGTGATTCAGCAGCTGTGACAGGCATGATCGTCCTGCTTTAAAACCATGCTGGTTTGGGTTATGCTGGTCCATGAAATTTGTAATCTGCCGTCTCATTACTATTTCGACGATTTTTATGATGTGAGAAGTTAGAGCTACTGGTCTGTAATTTTTAGCTAATGCTCTACTACCTTCCTTATGCAAAGGAGCTATGTCTGCACTCTTTAAGATCTCCGGTATTTCACGTAGATCTAAGCTCTTTCTCCAGAGAATACTGAGTGCTCGTGCTAGTGGTACTTTGCACTTCTTTATAAATAGAGCATTCCATGAATCTGGTCCAGGTGCTGAGTGAGTGGGCATGTTATCAATTTCTTTTTCGAAATCTATGGGATTTCTACTAATGTCAGTCAGTTGGTCCGCGCGGTCTTCTGCTGGAGTGAAAAATGTTTCTGCATTCTCACTCTTGTGTTAAGCTCTTCAAATTCTTCCTGGTCACTCTCTGTGAGCTCCCCTCCTTCCTTCTTCAGCTTGATCACCTGGTTCTTGACTGTTATTTTCCTCCTGATGTGACTGTGTAACTTTGGGTCAGATTTGGCTTTTGATGCTGTCATTCTCATATTGCTACTGGGCCTCTCTCCCTATCCATGCATATTAGGTTCTGGTTCTTCTGCTCAACTCTTTGTTTTCTTGAGTCCTTTGTCCTGTATACGTTTTCCATGCTCTAGCATACTTGGATTTAGCCTCTTTACACCTCCAGGCAAACTATGGGCTCACTCTGGTATTTCCATTTTTTCTTTTACTACTTATTATGAACTTCTCCACTGCCTCCCTGCACTTTGTGGTCACTTGTTCCATTATTTCATTAACTGTCTTTCCCTCTAGTTCACTTATCCACTGCACCTCATGCAGGAATAGCCTCATACTTGTGTAGTCCCCTTTTCTGAAGTTTGGCTTCTCCCGTCCTTCTCGTGCTGCTTCATTCTCCACTGTTAACTCTACAGTGGTGGGTTGTACATCACTGCTATCATCACCTTCAGACCCCGGGTCTAAAGCGTTCCTGCTATGAAGTCATCTGCTTACCCTCTATCCAATCTTCGCATTTCCTCAAAACTCCACTGGTTTTCGATAAGCAGTGCAACTCCTCCTTTCCCTCTGTTCCCTCTATCTTTCCTCATGATCTGATATCATTTGGAAAGATTGCATCTGTTATAATCCCCGTGAGCTTTGTCTCCGTGAGTGCTATGATGTCCCGGGATGCCCCAGTTATGTTCTTGACACTTCTCAATCTTATTAGTTATTCCATCTGCACTGGTGTACCATACCTTCCACTTCCATTCCAGTACTGTATTTTGGGAGGAGGGAGGGGATGGTGCAGACTGGGGCTGAGGAAGGCAGAGCGGGATATTATGAAAGGCTGCTTTGATGGTGAAATTAGTACTGGGGGGGGGGAGGATGGACTGCGGAGTGTAGCTTGTTTTTGGTTATTGTGTTTGGTTGGTATGGGGTGATAGGGGTTGAGGAGGGGGGGTTCTGTGAGCATCTGTGTTTGGTGTTCCCCTGAGGCTGAGCTTTCCTGTCTGTAAATGCCTGTCCTGTGCCTATCCTTCCACTGGTGTCTTCTTACTTCGTTATTCTCGATCTTTTTGTGTTGTCACAGTCAAGGGATATTCGCTGATATTCTTGGGAGTCCTTTAATGGAGGTTCAGGTTGTAGTATCCTGTTTCGTACCACTTCTGTCTTAAATATCAGTTTGACTAGGCAATTGTTTTCCCTTGAATACCCCCTAAGTCTGTGAAAATTTGTTACCTGGGACATGTTCCTCTCTCCTGTTATTGGAATGATGTTCTCAATCACATTTTTCCCAGTGTCTTCCTTCATCATAGGTCACCCCTGAAGCCCATGAGTAATTATTGACCTCTTCCTCTCTTTCTGTTTCTTTTCTCTCCATATCTCTGGACCTCATTTAAGCATCACCCTTCGTTTCCCTTATCATCTCTCAGACACCCTGGGGGCCTGATATTACTTCTACAAGGGACTTCTAAGCTCCTTCCCCTCCTTCAGTCCCCTCGCTGTTTGCTGATGTTTCTTTTTCTACCACCTTGCTCCTTTTGGTCCTCGTCTTTATATCCTGCTTCAGCACTTCCAGTTCTTCCTCCAGTCTCTGTATCTTTGCCTCAGCAGCTACAGCTCGTAACTCCTACTTCTTGCTCTCTTCAGATATCTTCTTTGCCATTGTTTTGCAAAACTCTTATAGCCTTTATTTCCCCATGCCTGTTCCATTTTGCGCTTGAGTCTTTCTGTCCATTCTTCCTTCTCAGACCAGCCATCCTCAGTTCCCTTACCTCTAAGTCCTCCCTTTTGAAATCCCATTTTTTGTTTTATCCTGTTAGGATGCTCTAGTTTCTGCAGTTCGTAAACTTTGTGTAAAGGTGTGTGTGTGTGTGTGTGTGTGTGTGTGTGTGTGTGTGTGTGTGTGTGAGTATGTGTGTCTGTACTCATCTAGTTGTGGTTGCAGGGGTCGAGTCACAGTTCCTGGCCCCGCCTCTTCATTCTACCCACTCCATGAGCTTTATCATACCTCTCCTTAAAGCTATGTATGGATCCTGCCTCCACTACATCACTTGCTAGACTATTCCACTTCCTGATAACTCTGTGACTGAAGAAATACTTCCTAACATCCCTGTGGTTCATCTGAGTCTTCAACTTCCAACTGTGTCCCCTTGTTGCTGAGTCCCATCTCTGGAACATTCTGTCTCTGTCCACCTTGTCAATTCCTCTCAGTATTTTATATGTTGTTATCATATCCCCTCCATTTCTCCTGTCCTCCAGTGTCGTCAGGTCGATTTCCCTTAACCTCTCCTCGTAGGACATACCCCTTAGCTCCGGGACTAGTCTTGTTGCAAACTGTGTGTGTGTATGTGTACATCCTTCCCTCCCTCCTACTACTTTCCCTCTCTCCCTCCCTCTCCACATCCCTCCCTCTCTCCCTACTACCCTCCCTCTTTCTCAGTGAAGTCAGTTAGACCCTTCTAGCCCTCAATACGTCAACAATGTTCTTCAATACTTACGAAGAATTTACCTTCCGAAACTTTGTGTGCGAGCAAGAAGAGCGTAACCCTCCCAGCTGGAGGTGGGGATGGTGGAGCACAGGAGACAAACTCTTACAGCGGGTGTAGGGAAGGTTGAAGATGCCAGGAGGTGCCCCCTCCACCAGGTTATGCCTGGGAATGCTAAGCAGAGTGTCCTCTATGCCTGGAGGCATTATGAACATCATATATGAGCACTCAGAGTAGACAGGGAGGGAAGGGGAGGGAGGGAACGACGGAGGGAAGGAGGGAGGGGGAGGTAAGCGAAGGAGGGAGGACGGAGAGAAGGGGGTGGGAAGGAGCAAAAGGACAGGAGGGGAAGGGAGGAAGGGAAGGACAGATGGAACCTATGTTCCAAGGGGTACAGTTCTAGGGACTTCAAGCACTCCCAGTAATTTAGGTGCTTGACTGAGTTTATAAGAACTGTGAAGGTTCTCTGTACATTTTCCAGCTCAGCAATTTCGTCTGCCTTGAGGGATGTTATCAGAACACAGCAATACTCCGGCCTTCAAAGAATCAGTGACCTGAAGACTATCATCATTGGCTTGCCATCTCTTGTTTTGAAGGTTCTAGTTATCCAATCGATCATTTCTCTTAAAGTTGCCATAATAACATTGTTGTGCTCCTTGAAGGTGAGATCTTCTGACATTATCACTCCCAGGTCTCTCACGTTTGAATGGTATGAGTTTGTCTTGTACTCTCTTCTTATGTTTTTTTTTATTTCTTCCGTGACGTAATAACTGAAATTTGTCTTCACTGAACATCATTTTAAGAGTTTGGACGAGGAAGTAAACACGAAGATACCAACAGGAGCAGCATAAACACGAAGATACCAACAGGAGCAGCATAAACACGAAGATACCAACAGGAGCAGCATAAACACGAAGATACCAACAGGAGCAGCATAAACACGAAGATACCAACAGGAGCAGCATAAACACGAAGATACCAACAGGAGCAGCATAAACACGAAGATACCAACAGGAGCAGCATAAACACGAAGATACCAACAGGAGCAGCATAAACAGGAAGATACCATCACAGTAACTTAAAAACAGGAAGATACCATCACAGTAACTTAACAATGAACAAGAAGATACCATCACAGTAACTAACTAAACAATAAACTAGTGTGGCGTCTGGAGTTACATTAAGTTAGCTGCTGACGGAGGCGACGATTTCGGCCAAGACTTACCCAGAAGGTCGACACCGTAGACTGGCGTCGACAGGCTAGTGTGAGGACCTATTTGCAATTGCCTATTTTTTAACTGCCTATTTGTGGCCACAGTAGTAGAGTTATGGTCGTGTCGTCGCGCCTCTAAGACTCTCTCCATTATTTTTAACATTGCAGTGGTTGCAGCACTTATTAATTCCTCTTTGCAAAGCATTCCACTTGGCAACCAATCCACTTGTTTACCCCTCTCAACTAGCAACTCTGGCCTCTTCGTGTTACCTCTGTTGATGGATCTAAGAAATCTTTATCTGCAGACTGAAGGTCTTCCAAGACTCCTTCATGCAGCTATCACCTCCCTGGGACTGAAGGTCTTCCAAGACTCCTTCATGCAGCTATCACCTCCCTGGGTCTCCTGCTATCAGCCAACCTGGGCAACTTTAATGTCTTCAACGTTTCCATCTAGTTTCATCTTCAACTCTGTCAGCCATTTTGCACCTCTTCCTGGGACATTTTCTAACTTATCTATGTGTTTTATTTAAAGGCGCCACACATCTGCATATTTCATTTTTGGTTTAATATAGATCACAATTTTTTTTTTCATGTCACCATCCAAATATTTGAAAGGTATGTTGTAGTTTGCCAGTTTAGCATATGGAATTTTTGTTTTTTGTTACGCGAGAAATGGGTTGGGTTGATCTTGCAGTGTCCGAACACAGCGACGCGTTCGTGTTGACGGCTTGACTGTGTCCGAACACAGCGACGCGTTCGTGTTGACGGCTTGACTGTGTCCGAACACAGCGACGCGTTCGTGTTGACGGCTTGACTGTGTCCGAACACAGCGACGCGTTCGTGTTGACGGCTTGACTGTGTCCGAACACAGCGACGTGTTCGTGTTGACGGCTTGACTGTGTCCGAACACAGCGACGCGTTCGTGTTGACGGCTTGACTGTGTCCGAACACAGCGACGTGTTCGTGTTGACGGCTTGACTGTGTCCGAACACAGCGACGTGTTCGTGTTGACGGCTGTTATGTATGAAAACTGGTCTCCGGACCACTCAGGACTGAAAGTGTCGGTGTAACTATAGAACTGTGTGTGTGTACTCACCTAATTGTGGTTGCAGAGGTCGATTCACAGCTCCTGGCCCCCGCCTGTTCACTGGTTGCTATTAGGCCCACTCTCTCCCTGCTCCATGAGCTTCATCATACCTCTTCTTATAGCTATGTATGGATCCTGCCTCCACTACATCACTCTCCAGACTGTTCCACTTCCTGACAACTCTATGGCTGAAGAAATGCTTCCTAACATCCCTGTGACTCTGTGTTTGTTTGTTGTTTGTGTGTGTATGTGTGTGTGTGTGTGTATATGTGTGTGTGTGTGTGTGTAACGAAACACTTCGAAATGTTTCGGCCCCGCCGGGAACTGAACCCGGGCCCTCCGTGCGTGAAGCGAGAGCGCTAGCCCCCATGCCATGTGTGTGTGTGTGTGTGTGTGTGTGTGTGTGTGTGTTTGTGTGTGTGTGTGTGTGTGTGTGTGAAAGAGGTGAGGAAAGTCTTATCTGGTCTTCAAGACTTCAGCTCTGTCTTGCTACCCCCACCTCCACCCCTCCCCTTACAGTCTTGATTAATGTCCGGCCTCGCTAATGACTTGATCGATCTCGCTCAAATGAAGCCACTACTGAATAAATCATTACTTAATCTATCTGGCCAGGGTGGACCTATCTCTCCTCCCTTCTCCTTTCCTTCCACGAGATAAACTGGGAGATAACTGTAGAGATAAGACTCGTTAGCTTCCTACTTCACAAGATTCGCTAGGCCTAGGCTCCCTCCACCGCCAGGTACGTCCTCCGGGAGGGAGGGATAGAGGGAGCGAGGGATGGAGGGGTGGGGAAGGAAATGTTGGACCCCACGAGGTTCCTCTGCTATTTGGTGGAGGGTTGTAGTCTGCCTCCACCATCAACTTTGTTCTCTGGAAGATTAGGGGGAGGGGGACTGAGAACTTCACATGGATGGTAATGGTGGGGGATAGTAGGTAGTAATGGTGGGGATAGTAGGTAGTAATGGTGGGGGATAGTAGGTAGTAATGGTGGGGATAGTAGGTAGTAATGGTGGGGATAGTAGGTAGTAATGGTGGGGGATAGTAGGTAGTAATGGGAAAGTGTGATTTATGATGGTAGGGGTGGGTGATGGTAGGGGTGGGTAATGGTAGGGGTGGGTGATAGTAGGGGTGGGTGATGGTAGGTAGGGGTGGGTGATGGTATGGGTGGGTGATGGTAGGGGTGGGTGATGGTAATGGTGGGTGATGGTAAGGGTGGGTGATGGTAAGGGTGGGTGCGGGAGGAGGGGGTTGCTGGACGAGGTGGATGGAGGTGATTGGGTAAGTGGATGGTGAGGGAGAGTGAGGATAGGAGTGATGGATAAGCAGTGACGGGGTAAGGGTAGATGGTAGTGGTTGGTTGGTTTAGATAATTTGAAGTTTAAAACCTATCTACTACACGAGGGTCATTAATTCTACATGTCACCTGTTCACCACCAATCAAGAATACTTTAATACCCAAACAGGTTAGGTTAGGTTAGGTAATGTTAGGCTAGGCTAGGTTAGGTAAGGTTAGGTTAGGTTATGTTAGGTTAGGTTAGACTAGATTAGGTTAGGTTAGGCTAGGTTAGGTTAGGGTAAGTTAGGTTAGGTTAGGTTAGGTTAGATTAGGCTAGGTTAGGTTATGTTAGGTTAGGCTAGATTAGGTTATGTTACGCTAGGCTAAGCTAGGTTAGGTTATGTTAAGCTAGGTTAGGTTATGCTAGGTTACGTTAGGTTATGTTAGGTTAGGCTAGGTTAGGTTATGTTAGGATAGGTTAGGCTAGATTAGGTTATGTTAAGCTAGGCTAAGCTAGGTTAGGTTATGTTAAGCTAGGTTAGGTTATGCTAGGTTAGGTTAGGTTATTTTAGGTTAGGCTAGGTTAGGTTATGCTAGGTTAGGTTAGGCTAGGTTAGGTTAGGTTAGGCTACGTTAGGCTATGTTAGGTTAGGTTAGGCTAGGTTAGGTTATTCTAGGTTAGGTTAGGTTAGGCTAGGTTAGGTTATGTTAATTTAGATTAGGTTAGGCTAGATTAGATTATGTTAGGTTAGGTTAGGTTAGGCTAGGTTAGGTTAGGTTAGGCTAGGTTAGGTTAGGTTAGGGTAGGGTAGGTTAGGTTAGGTTAGGTTATGTTATGTTAGGCTAGGTTAGGTTAGGTTATGTTGGGCTAAGTTAGGTTAGGCTAGGCTAGGCTAGGTAAGGTTATGTTATATTATGTTATGTTATGTTATGCTAGGTTAGGTTTGTTTATGTTAGGCTAAGTTAGGTTAGGCTAGGCTAGGCTAGGTTAGGTTAGGTTATGTTAGGTTAGGTTAGGTTATGTTAGGCTAAGTTAAGTTAGGTTAGGCTAGGTTAGGTTACGTTAGGCTAAGTTAGGTTAGGCTAGGCTAGGTTAGGTTAGGCTAGGTTAGGTTAGGCTATGTTAGGTTAGGTTAGGCTAGATTAGGTTATGCTAGGTTAGGTAGGTTAGGTTATGTTAGTTTAGATTAGGTTAGGCTAGATTAGATTATGTTAGGTTAGGTTAGGCTAGGTTAGGTTAGGCTAGGTTAGGTTATGTTAGGCTAGGTTAGGTTAGGCTATGTTGGGCTAAGTTAGGCTAGGCTAGGCTAGGCTAGGCTAGGTTAGGTTAGATTATGTTATGTTAGGTTAGGTTTGTTTGTTAGGCTAAGTTAGGTTAGGCTAGGCTAGGCTAGTTTAGGTTAGGTTATGTTAGGTTAGGTTATGTTAGGCTAAGTTAGGTTAGGTTAGGCTAGGTTAGGTTAGGCTAGGTTAGGTTAGGCTAGGTTAGGTTAGGCTAGGTTAGGCTATGTTAGGTTAGGTTATGCTAGTTAGGTTATGCTAGGTTAGGTTATGTTAATTTAGATTAGGTTAGGCTAGATTAGATTGTTAGGTTAGGCTAGGTTAGGCTATGTTAGGTTAGGTTAGGCTAGGCTAGGCTAGGCTAGGCTAGGTTAGGTTAGGTTATGTTATCATACTGTTTATCACTTCCTGATTTTTATGTCTCTTCACCTGTTGTCCTGGTGAACCCATCACCAAGCAGCGATCAGGAGGCACACGGGCGCGCACACGTCAGAGACGGGCGTGCACGTCAGAGAGACGGGCGCGCACACGTCACAGAGACGGGCGCGCACACGTCACAGAGACGGGCGTGCACGTCAGAGAGACGGGCGTGCACGTCAGAGAGACGGGCGCGCACACGTCAGAGAGACGGGCGTGCACGTCAGAGAGACGGGCGCGCACGTCACAGAGACACAGACAGACAATGCTTCATATTATGACCCTTGCTTACGACAAAGTAACTCGTAAATCAAACCTCAGTCTCAATACAACACAAAATTACATAACCCATACCAAAAAAAAAAAGCTAAAAAAAAAAGATACATAATATGAGAGCCTCGTATTGGTAAAGACACAGCGGAAATCACTATCTTTCAACCAATCACGAGCCGGGTAATCCCGGAACACCAGCGGGTCAAGTCCTCCCAACTAATCAAAACTCTGCAAATTTGGCGCGAGAAGGAACGAGTCCCGGCCAATGAAATGTTGGGAAATTTGGCGCGCGAGAAGGCAGGCTTCCCAGCCAATGAGAGATGCCAGAAGATTCGGAGCGAGATGAGTAAGCCGCCTTAACCAATAGAAATCCTGGATATCTGGCGGGAAAGGTTCAACCTTCATTGGGGTCTAACTGTAAACACAGCAACTGGATGCAATTAATCGACACGTAACATAGAGACGGCACTCTGTCTCTCTCAGTGTATAAACACAGATTTTACTTCGTAGATTTTTTTAAGTTAAAATGTACTTATTGTCTAAGTTTACATTGATAAGGTGGACAACTGTCCTGGAAAAAATAAACACATAAGCAGTATAATGTGATCTTTTATTGACAACGTTTCGCCCACACAGTGGCCTTTATCAAGTCACAAACAGATCTCTTGTGACTTAAGAACATAAGAAAGAAGGATTGATAAAGCCCACTGTGTGGGCGAAACGTTGTCAATAAAGGATCACATTATACTGCTTATGTGTTTATTTTTCCATTGTGTCGGTATTTTATACCATTTACTTTCACAGTTGTGTTGAAGAGCATCAAGGTAGCAACACACCTTGACACTCAGGAGTGGAGGAAGAGAGAGGGAGACAGACACAGACCTTGCAGAGACGGGGCCGGTGACGGAGACATCATATGAAGAGGATGCTGTGATCTGAACATCCCTGATGTTGCCAGACTCCATACCCAGGGCCGCCCCACACGACGCTGTAAAATACAAGAAATACTGTTAGTACCATAGTTTGTGTGTGTGTGTGTGTGTTGTGTGTGTGTGTGTGTGTGTGTGTTGTGTGTGTGTGTGTGTGTGTGTGTGTGTGATATAATGACATAAGCTGATAAAAACAAGTGAGAAATTACTTGGTTAAAACAAAAAGTACACTTGAACCTCTGACAGAGGCTGTCATATAGTGAAGAAGCCTGAGAAAGTTTGCCAGGAGACCTAAACTGCAGGTCCTGGTACCTGAATGACCTGATGGGTCCTGGGGGTCAGTGCCCCTGAAGTACGATCCCAGACCAGGCTACTGAATTACAGCAAGGCTGGAGTTGTGCATGTCGGGGGATGGAACAAAAATAAGAGAAGACCGAACACGGACTACAGAGCTTAGGGAGAGATAGGGATAAGAGAGTATACAGATCTTAAAACTGCATGAACAAAGTGGTGGAAGCAATTCCATGCAGAGCTTTAAGAGCAGATACGACTGGCGTCCAAGAGGCCAGAACTGTCCAGTGAACACTAGTTAAGAATTAAGAAGAGGAAGGAAAAACAAACTCACCTTCTTCTTCCTCTTCTCCTTCATCACCTCTTTCCCCTCTTCTCCTTCATCACCTTCTCATCCTCTCTTCCTTCTTCATCACCTTCTCTTCCTCTCCTCCTTCTTCATCACCTTCTCTTCCTTCTCCATCACCTTCTCATCCTCTTCTTCTCCATCACCTTCTCATCCTCTTCTTCTCCATCACCTTCTCTTCATCTTCTTCTCCTTCATCAACTTCTCTTCCTCTCCTTCTTCTACATCACCTTCTCATCCTCTTCTCCTTCTCCATCACCTTCTCTTCCTCTTCTTCTCCTTCATCACCTTCTCTTTGTCTTCGTCCCTCCCATGATCTTCTTCATTTCCTTCTCTTCCTCTCCCTTCTCCATCACCTTCTCTTCCTCTTCTCCTTCTTCATCACCTTCTCCTCCTCTCCTCCTTATTCATCACCTTCTCTTCCTCTTCTTCTTCATCACCTTCTCTTCCTCTTCTCCACCTTCATCACCTTCTCTTCCTCTTCTCCTCCTTCATCACCTTCTCTTCCTCTTCTCCTCCTTCATCACCTTCTCTTCCTCTTCTCCACCTTCATCACCTTCTCTTCCTCTTCTCCACCTTCATCACCCTCTCTTCCTCTTCTCCACCTTCATCACCTTCTCTTCCTCTTCTCCACCTTCATCACCTTCTCTTCCTCTTCTCCTCCTTCATCACCTTCTCTTCCTCTTCTCCTCCTTCATCACCTTCTCTTCCTCTTCTCCACCTTCATCACCTTCTCTTCCTCTTCTCCACCTTCATCACCTTCTCTTCCTCTTCGTCCCTCCCATCTTCTTCTTCATTTCCTTCACTCAATAACTTCATTAAGGTTTAACACCTTTGATAAAACTCAGTTTTAAACGTTTTAATAAGTAATGGTTTATTGATGGGGAGGGAGGGGGGGAGAGGGGGTAGAGGGAGGAAAAGAGAGAGGGTGAGGAAGGAGAGGGAGAGAAGAGAGGGGTGGAGAAGGAGAGGGGAGAGAAGAGTGGGGGAAGGAGGGGAGAGAAGAGATGGGTGGGGAAGGAGAGGGGAGAGAAGAGAGTGGGTGGGGGAAGGAGAGGGGAGAGAATAGAGTGGGTGGGGAAGGAGAGGGGAGAGAAGAGAGTGGGTGGGGGAAGGAGAGGGGAGAGAAGAGAGTGGTGGGAAGGAGAGGGGAAGAGAGTGGTGGGAAGGAGAGGGAGAGAAGGAGAGTGGGGGGGAAGGAGAGGGAGAAAGGAGTGGAGTGGGGAAGGAGAGGGAGAGAAGAGAGTGGGTGGGGGAAGGAGAGGGAGAGAAGAGAGTGGGTGGGGGAAGGAGAGGGGAGGAGAGGGGAGAGGGAGAGAATGAGTCAGACATCTGGAGGTGGATAAGTTAAATTTGATTTATGGAGGTAATTAAACTGACGAGGGTAGTGACGTGTACCTTGACGGTGGTGCCTTACTGTCTACCTACCAGCAGTGACGTGTACCTTACTGTCTACCTACCAGCAGTGACGTGTACCTTACTGTCTACCTACCAGCAGTGACGTGTACCTTGACGGTGGTGCCTTACTGTCTACCAGCAGTGACGTGTACCTTACTGTCTACCAGCAGTGACGTGTACCTTACTGTCTACCAGCAGTGACGTGTACCTTACTGTCTACCAGCAGTGACGTGTACCTTACTGTCTACCAACAGTGACGTATACCTTACTGTCTACCAGCAGTGACGTGTACCTTACTGTCTACCAGCAGTGACGTGTACCTTGACGGTGGTGCCTTACTGTCTACCTACCAGCAGTGACGTGTACCTTACTGTCTACCAGCAGTGACGTGTACCTTGACGGTGGTACCTTACTGTCTACCAGCAGTGACGTGTACCTTACTGTCTACCAGCAGTGACGTGTACCTTACTGTCTACCAGCAGTGACGTGTACCTTACTGTCTACCAGCAGTGACGTGTACCTTACTGTCTACCAGCAGTGACATGTACCTTGACGGTGGTGCCTTACTGTCTACCAGCAGTGACGTGTACCTTACTGTCTACCAGCAGTGACATGTACCTTGACGGTGGTGCCTTACTGTCTACCAGCAGTGACGTGTACCTTACTGTCTACCAGCAGTGACGTGTACCTTACTGTCTACCAGCAGTGACGTGTACCTTACTGTCTACCAGCAGTGACATGTACCTTGACGGTGGTACCTTACTGTCTACCAGCAGTGACGTGTACCTTGACGGTGGTACCTTACTGTCTACCAGCAGTGACGTGTACCTTGACGGTGGTGCCTTACTGTCTACCAGCAGTGACGTGTACCTTGACGGTGGTGCCTTACTGTCTACCAGCAGTGACATGTACCTTGACGGTGGTGCCTTACTGTCTACCAGCAGTGACGTGTACCTTACTGTCTACCAGCAGTGACGTGTACCTTACTGTCTACCAGCAATGACGTGTACCTTACTGTCTACCAGCAGTGACGTGTACCTTGACGGTGGTGCCTTACTGACTACCAGCAGTGACGTGTACGTTACTGTCTACCAGCAGTGACGTGTACCTTACTGTCCACTAGCAGTGATAGACAGGGAGGGTAGTGACGTGTACCTTGACGTGTGGTTCCTCTCCCTCCCCTGCTTCTCCCTGCCTCCCCTGCTTCTCCCTGCAGCCCTAGCTTACACAAGCGGAGACAAACCTACATAATGCACACTGACCTCCAATATTCAGAGTCGTCAAATGAGGCTAAACCCTCACTGACCTCTACCCCCGCTGGGGAAAGGTAGGAAACGGTGGCGGGTGAGGTGGGGATGATGGGAGTGAAGGGGAAGGTGGGGAGGTGCTGAGTGGATAGGATACAAGACCTGATCAACGAGGCTGTTACTGCTGCCGCACGCAAACCGACGTACAAACCACAGCCCGGCCGTCAGGTACTGACTTTAGGTGCCTGTCCAGTTTCCTCTTGAAGACAGCCAGGGGTCTATGTATGCTGGGAAGCAATTGAACAGTGTTGGGCCCCTGACACTTACTGTGTGAACTCTTTGTGTGCTCATGGCTCCCTTGCTTATCATTGGGGAGATGTTGCATCGCCTGCCAAGTCTTTTACTTACGAAGGGAGTGATTTCTGTGTGCAGATTTGGGACCATTTCCTCTTGGATTTTCCAGGAGTAAATTATGATGTATCTTTTTCGCCTTCATTCCAAGGAGTACAGGTCAAGAGGCTTCAAACATTCCCAGTAACTGAGGTGCTTGAATGTACTTATACGTACAGTGAATCGGTACGTTCTCCAGAGGTGCTATTCCACCTGTCTGGAGATGTGATGGTAATAGCACTAACAAGGAGAAAAGAAGGAGAGGAGGATAAGGAGAAAAAAGGAAGACCAGAAGAAGAGGAAGAGGTCCAGGAATAGAGGAGGATGAGAAAGGAGGAGGAGGAGGAGCAGGAAGAGAAGCAGGAAGAGGAGAGGAGAAAAAGAGAAACGTCGTATATGGAGGCGATTCTAACCAGACTAAAACAAACACACACACACACACACCCGGAAGTACTCTTAACCGGATGGTAAATCACAAGCGAGAAAAATATCTGATAAAAAAAAATCCCCATAACTGGAATATTAGAGCCACGACGCGGACATGTTCGCGTATCCGGAAGCTCTTTTATCCGGAGGAAAATAGATCAAAATATCGAGTATATGTTATGACTAGGAAGTAGTGAGAGAGAGAGAGAGAGAGAGAGAGAGAGAGAGAGAGAGAGAGAGAGAGAGAGAGAGAGAGAGAGAGAAGAGAAGACAGACAGACAGACAGACAGAAGAAGAGAGAGAAGAGAGAGAGAGAGAGAGAGAGAGAGAGAGAGAGAGAGAGAGAGACAGACAGACAGACAGACAGAGAGAGAGAGACAGAGAGAGAGAGAGAGAGAGAGAGAGAGAGAGAGAGAGAGAGAGAGAGAGAGAGAGAGAGAGAGAGAGAGAGAGAGAGAGACAGACAGACAGACAGAGAGAGAGACAGAGACAGAGAGAGAGATAGAGAGAGAGAGAGAGAGAGAGAGAGACAGACAGACAGACAGACAGACAGAGAGAGAAAGAGAGAGAGAGAGAGAGAGAGAGAGAGAGAGAGAGAGAGAGAGAGAAGACAGACAGACAGACAGACAGACAGACAGACAGACAGACAGAGAGAGCAGACATTGACAAACAGGTAAGTGGATTTCTCAACACCCATATATATATATATATATATATATATATATATATATATATATGATGGGAGGCGGAAGGGAGAAGAATAGGTTATATTCTTGCTGGTCGTGTCTGGAGGCCACACAAATATGGTCGTAAAAGAATATATATATATAATATTTATAAATGATTTGCTCATAAAAAAAACGGGATGTGGAGTGGAGGGAGGGAGGGGAGAAGAGGGTAGGGAGGGAGGGGGAGAAGAGGGGAGGGAGGGACGGGAGAAGAGGGAGGGAGGGAGGGGGAGAAGAGGGGAGGGAGGGAGGGGAGAAGAGGGAGGGGAGAAGAGGGAGGGAGAAGAGGGAGGGGAGAGGAGGGAGTGAGGGGAGTCCTTGTGACTGAAATATACTCCACCATTGAAATTATTGGCCAGAGTGAGCAATTCCCAAATGGGTTGCTGGGAATTACTTTAGGGGGAGAGGGGGGAGAGGGGGAGAAAGGGGTAGAGGGAAGGGGACAGGTGATGGGGAGAAAGGGGAAGAGTAAAGGGGAGAGATTTTAAAGGGAATAAAGGGGCAGGGTGAACCACTATTCTAAACATCAAGAAAAGAAATGTGGGATGTCAGGAAGTACTTTTTAAGCCTGGGTTGAGGGGCGGTAGGGGTGGAAGGGAGTGGGGGGTTGTGGTCAGCAAGTCCACTTGCTGGCAGCCTCCCAAACATACACCCACCCACACACACATACACATACAGGGGAGACATGATAACGACATACAAAATATTGCGAGGAATAGATAAGGTGGATAGAGACAGGATGTTCCAGAGATGGGACACAAACAAGGGGTCACAATTGGAAGTTGAAGACTCAGACGAGTCAAAGGGATGTTAGGAAGTATTTCTTCAGTCATAGAGTTGTCAGGAAGTGGAATAGTCTAGCAAGTGATGTAGTGGAGGCAGGAACCATACATAGCTTTAAGACGAGGTATGATAAAGCTCATGGAGCAGGGAGAGAGTGGACCTAGTAGAGGTCAGGGAAGAGGCGGGGCCAGGAGCTAAGTCTCGACCCCTGCAACCACAATTAGGTGAGTACAATTAGGGGAGTACACACACACACACACACACACACACAACACACACACACACACACACACACACACATACACACAAACATACACACACACACACACACACACACACACACACACACACATACACAGAGAGAGGACACAGAAACAAGGGGTCACAATTGGAAGTTGAAGACTCCTATGAGTCAAAGGGATGTTAGGAAGTATTTCTTCAGTCATAGAGTTGTCAGGAAGTGGAATAGCCTAGAGAGCGACGTAGTGGAGGCAGGAACCATACATAGTTTTAAGACTAGGTTTGATAAAGCTCATGGAGCAGGGAGAGAGAGGACCTAGTAGCAATCAGTGAAGAGGCGGGGCCAGGAGCTATGACTCGACCCCTGCAACCACAAATAGGTGAGTACAAATAGGTGAGTACACACATACAATACACGAACCTCAACATTCCGACAAACACCGCAGCGCCACAAAACGTTTTTTCCCCTGAACAAATGTGGGCGAAACTGTTCATTTGTGTGTACCATAGAAAGTGGCACAGCAAGTTTACTAGTAAAACAACGTCTTTATTAGAGTGAGTCACGGAGCAGACACCAGCGGCGTCAATAACACTCCACTATATCATCATCCTTACTTCCTATAATTGAAAAGTAAGAGAGAATTATATTACTTTAATATGCATGGTGAGAGTTCCTTATTGCTACTGTTACTGAGACCACACTGTTGTTGTTACTGAGACTACACTGTTGTTGTTACTGAGACTACAATGTTGTTGTTACTGAGACTACACTGTTGTTGTTACTGAGACTATACTGTTGTTGTTACTGAGACTACACTGTTGTTACTGAGACTATACTGTTGTTGTTACTGAGACTACACTGTTGTTGTTACTGAGACTACAATGTTGTTGTTACTGTGACTATACTGTTGTTGTTACTGAGACTACACTGTTGTTACTGAGACTATACTGTTGTTGTTACTGAGACTACACTGTTGTTGTTACTGAGACTACAATGTTGTTGTTACTGAGACTACACTGTTGTTGTTACTGAGACTATACTGTTGTTGTTACTGAGACTATACTGTTGTTGTTACTGAGACTACACTGTTGTTGTTACTGAGACTATACTGTTGATGTTACTGAGACTATACTGTTGTTGTTACTGAGACTATACTGTTGTTGTTACTGTGACTACACTGTTGATGTTACTGAGACTACACTGTTGTTGTTACTGAGACTGCACTGTTGTTGTTACTGAGACTATACTGTTGTTGTTACTGAGACTATACTGTTGTTGTTACTGAGACTACACTGTTGTTGTTACTAAGACTATACTGTTGTTGTTACTGAGACTACACTGTTGTTGTTACTGAGACTACACTGTTGTTGTTACTGAGACTATACTGTTGTTGTTACTGAGACTACACTGTTGTTGTTACTGAGACTACACTGTTGTTGTTACTGAGACTATACTGTTGTTGTTACTGAGACTATACTGTTGTTACTGAGACTACACTGTTGTTGTTACTGAGACTACACTGTTGTTGTTACTGAGACTACACTGTTGTTGTTACTGAGACTATACTGTTGTTGTTACTGAGACTACACTGTTGTTGTTACTGAGACTACACTGTTGTTGTTACTGAGACTACACTGTTGTTGTTACTGAGACTATACTGTTGTTGTTACTGAGACTACACTGTTGTTATTACTGAGACTACACTGTTGTTGTTACTGAGACTACACTGCTGTTGTTACTGAGACTATACTGTTGTTACTGAGACTACACTGTTGTTGTTACTGAGACTACACTGTTGTTGTTACTGAGACTACACTGTTGTTGTTACTGAGACTACACTGTTGTTGTTACTGAGACTATACTGTTGGTACTGAGACTACACTGTTGTTGTTACTGAGACTACACTGTTGTTGTTACTGAGACTACACTGTTGTTGTTACTGAGACTACACTGTTGTTGTTACTGAGACTATACTGTTGTTGTTACTAAGACTACACTGTTGTTTTTACTGAGACTACACTGTTGTTGTTACTGAGACTACACTGTTGTTGTTACTGAGACTATACTGTTGTTACTGAGACTACACTGTTGTTGTTACTGAGACTACACTGTTGTTGTTACTGAGACTACATTGTTGTTACTGAGACTATACTGTTGTTGTTACTGAGACTACACTGTTGTTGTTACTGAGACTACACTGTTGTTGTTACTGAGACTACACTGTTGTTGTTACTGAGACTACACTGTTGTTGTTACTGAGACTACACTGTTGTTGTTACTGAGACTATACTGTTGTTGTTACTGAGACTACACTGTTGTTGTTACTGAGACTACACTGTTGTTGCTACTGAGACTACACTGTTGTTGTTACTGAGACTACACTGTTGTTGTTACTGAGACTACACTGTTGTTGTTACTGAGACTACACTGTTGTTGTTACTGATACTACACTGTTGTTGTTACTGAGACTACACTGTTGTTGTTACTGAGACTACACTGTTGTTGTTACTGAGACTACAATGTTGTTGTTACTGAGACTATACTGTTGTTGTTACTGAGACTACACTGTTGTTGTTACTGAGACTACATTGTTGTTGTTACTGAGACTACACTGGTGTTGTTACTGAGACTAAACTGCTGTTATTAATGAGACTACACTGTTGTTGTTACTGAGACTAAACTGCTGGTATTAATGAGACTACACCGTTGTTACTGCTATTGCTATTGAGACTACTCTGTTGTTACTGCTACTAAGACTACACTGTTGTTACTGCTTTTAAAACTACACTGTTGTTACTGCTACTGAGACTACGCTGTTGTTATTGCTACTGCTACTGAGACTATACTGTTGTTATTGTTACTGCTACTAAGACTACACTGTTGTCATTGGTAGAGAGACAACACTGTTGTTACTGTTACTGAGACTGCTCTGTTATTACTGCTTCTGAGATTACACTTATGTACACTGAGAGATGTATGTCTCCCAGTGTCTGTTCACTGAGAGGTGTATATTTATCAAGGTATATACACTATGAGATGTATAACTCTTAGAATATATACACCGAGAGGTGTATTTTTCTGTATAAAAACTGAGAAGTGTTCAGTACAGTTCTCAGTGTACATACACTGACAGTTTACTTCATCAAAGTATTCTTGACCAACCAACCAGTTGGTCTGGTCTATTCGACCTCCCATCCGCCCCTCAGGGACCCCGTGACACTTCCCCGAACGGGTTTAGCGTTTCTTCTTGGTTGTAATAATGAACAGGGAGATCAAGGGGCTACACACATACATACACAACACACACACACACACACACACACACACACACACACACACACATACACACGCACATACACACACACCTCGTGGCCAGGAGCTATGACTCGACCCCTGCAACTACAACTAGGTGAGTACATACACACACACACACATACACACACATACATTTCCTTACACACACACACACACACATACATACATACATACAACAGGCCTAGTGTCAAATCGACATGTGCCTAGGACAAAATGGTAACTAACTAACTAACACACACACACAAATACATACACACACATACAAACACAACAATTACACACACACACAAATACATACACACACATACAAACACAACAATTACACACACACACACACACACACACACACAGGCCTAGTGTCTAATCGACATGTGCCTAGGACAAAATGGTAACTAACACATACACACACACATACACATACATACACACACATACACACACACATACACACACACACATATACACACACACATACACACACACACATACACACACCCTCTATCCACCCTCTTCCACACTTCCTCTAAGCTATCTCTCTCCCCCTCACCCCCTTCCCTATCCTTTCTCCTTTCTCCCTCACCCCCTTCCCTATCCGTCTTCTTTGTCCCTTCTTCTGATACTCTCAATACATCCACAAGGGCACACCGTGGGAATATGGGCGGCTCAGGAAGAGGGGTGTCAACAAGGAGGATGATGGCCGATCCGGGAAGGCCATAGTGGGAAGAGGAACTCATTAAAAGGGAAAAGGAATGGGAGAGGAAGATATTGGTGATCACCGAGGAGGAACTCAATAAAAGGGAAAAGGAATGGGAGAGGAAGATATTGGTGATCAGCGAGGGAATGGAGAAGAGGATAGCTGAGGAGAGTAGAAAATGGGAAATGCAAGTCAAAAAAGCAGAAGCCAAGATCCAGATCTTAGAAGTGAAGCTGCAGGGAATGACACAGAATAGAGACAAAAGTACCTGGCCAGAAACGGCGCTTGGAGCTTGTGCACCAGACACAGCCAAAGGGAATGAGGAGAAAAAAGGAGAACTCTTGTATGCATAGGCACTGGCAGACACACGTGGGGCCCGAAGCAAGACGAGCAGGATACTAACAACACACGAGAGGGATATAGAAGAAGCAGACAGGGACAAGAAGAGCACCACAGTAACAAGGAATGAGAGCACAGTAACAACACATGAGAGGGTAGACAAAGCAGCAGACACACTAAACGCGGAGACCCCAACAACACACTGCAGCGGACAGGGACGTATGAGCAGGCCGGACACACAAAAGAACACGGGGGATACAACCATGACAGCACCGGGAGAGGCTAATGCATCTCTGACGAGGCAATGGGAGACACAGTGGGAGGAGGAAAGGGAGAAGTCGATCTTTATCTATGGCCTGAAGGAAGTCGAAGGGGACACCCACGACAGAAGAAAACAGGAGAAGAAAGAAAGGATCGAAGGTATCATGCTAGCAATAGGGGGAGACACGTCCCAAGTGACAAATTTTCGGAGAATCGGGTGGTACACTAGGGGAAGAAATCGACCTCTCAAGGTAATCTTCAAGGTAGAGTCAGCCCGCACCACGATCCTGCAAGAGAAAGCACGGCTGAGGACGAATCAGGGGTACCGGAATGTATACCTAGATCAGGACAGAACGCAGGAAGAAAGGGAGGCCCTGAAGGAGAAGATAAGAAGGCGAAGAGAGGAGAGAGAGGAGACAGCGAGATACGGAGGACACCAAGCCCAAGCAGGACAAACACACACTGGAAGTACCCACGGCGGGCCTCAAATCACAAATAAGGAATCGTTCAAGACCCTGTACACTGTGTATGTTAGGCCCATATTGGAGTATGTAGCACCAATTTGGAACCCACACCTAGCCAAGCACGTAAAGAAACTAGAGAAAGTGCAAAGGTTTGCAACAAGACTAGACCGGGAGCTACGAGGAGAGGTTAAGGGAAATCGACCTGACGACACTGGAGGACAGGAGAGATAGGGGGTTACACGATAACGACATATAAAATACTGATAGGAATTGACAAGGTAGACAGAGACAGAATGTTCCAGAGATGGGCCACAGCAACAAGGGGACACAGTTGGAAGTTGAAGACTCAGATGAATCACAGGGATGTTAGGAAGTATTTCTTCAGTCACAGAGTTGTCAGGAAGTGGAATAGTTTGGGAAGTGATGTAGTGGAGGCAGGTTCCATACATAGCTTTAAGAAGAGGTATGATAAAGCTCATGACGCAGGGAGAGTGACCCAGTAGCGGCCAGTGAAGAGGCGGGGGCCAGGAGCTATTACTCGACCCCTGCAACCATAACTAAGTGAGTACACACACACACATATATACATACACACACATACACACAAACACATACACAAACACACACATACACACAACTAACACACATACACACACACACATACACACACACATACACACACACACATACACACACATACACACACATACACAAACACACACATACACACAACTAACACACATACACACACACACATACACACACACATACACACAGGGCCAGGAGCTGAGTCTCGACCCCTGCAACCACAATTAGGTGAGTACACACATACACACACATACACACACACACATACACACACATACACACACACACATACACACACATACACACACACACACATACACACATACACACATACACACACACACATACACACACACACATACACACACACATACACACATACACACACATACACACACATACACACATACACACACATACACACACATACACACTATTGATCACTTGTCAGAGACAAACTCTGAAATTATATGTTCACCTCACATTACCTTGGTTATGTTCGTGTTGTTGAGGATAGTGGAGGGAAGGAGGGAGGGAGGGTGGGAGGGTTGTAAGGAGGGAGGGAAGGAGGGAGGGAGGGTGGGAGGGTTGTAAGGAGGGAGGGAAGGAGGGAGGGAGGGAGGGAGGGTGGGAGGGTTGTAAGGAGGGAGGGAAGGAGGGAGGGAGGGTGGGAGGGTTGTAAGGATGGAGGGAAGGGATGCAGGAGGTAGGGATAGGCAATAGAAGAGAAGAAAGAAATGGGAGAGGGAAGGAAGTGAGAGGGAAGACGGGTAGAAATAAGTGTAAGAGTAGAAATAATTGGAAGGGTAGAAAGAAGGATGGATAGAAGGAAAGACGGAAGGGTAGAAGGAAGGAAGGGTTAGATAAAGGAATGGTGAAAGGATGGAAGGGTAAAAGTGAGGAACTTATCGAGTTCCCTCGTGAAGATACCTACGGGTTTGTTGGTAATTCCTCTTACGCATGAAAAAAGGGTGTTGAAGAGTCGTGGTCCCTTTACGCTTACTGAGTTCTCACTCAATGTGCTCATGGCTTCCCTGCGTGCCACTGGAGGTATGTCAAGCCTCTTGTGTCCATAAGTAGTAATATCAGGGTGCACGTTTGGTACCAATTTCTCCAGGTGTAGATTATGATGTATCTTTCTCGCCTACGTTCTAAGGAGTACAGTTCTATATACTTCAAGTGTTCACAGTAATGTAGGTGCTAGACTGTGTTTGTACGATCTGTGAAGGTTCTTTGAACGCTTTCAAGTTCTGTAATTTCACTTGTCTTGAATGGGGCTGTTAGTTTACAACAATGTTGTAGCCTAAAGAGAACCAGTGAAATAAAGTGTGCCATCACTGGCTTGGCATCTCTTGTTTTTAAGGTTCTAGATATCCAGTCAATTATCTTCCTTACAGCTGTTGTCTTTGAAAAAAGTGGTGTGTATGGAAGTTCTACCCATGGGTGGTCCTACCCCCAGGGGTGGTCCTGTCTTGGGGTGGTCCTACCCCGAGGGGAGGTCCTACCCAAGGGTGGTCCTACCCAGGGGTGGTCCTACCCAGGGGTGGTCCAATCCAGGGGTGGCCCTACCCATGAGTGGTCCTACCCAAGGGTGTTCCTACCCAGGGGTGGTCCTACCCAAGGGTGGTCCTACCCAGGGGTGGTCCTACGCAAGGGTAGTCCTACCCATGAGTGGTCCTGACCAGGAGTGATCCAACCCAGGGGTGGACCTACCCTGGGGTAGTCCTACCCTGGGGTTGCCCTACCCAGGGAAGGTCTTGCCTACAGGCGGAAGGAGCAGCGAGGAATGATGGGGGAGAAGAGGGGGGGGGAAGAAGGGAGGGAGAGGGTGGGGATGGGAAGGGGGAGGGTGTTTTGTGTAGAGCAAGGAGGGGGTGAGGGAGGGAGGGGGAGCTGAAGAAGCCAGCACAGCACACATCTCCACTTAGAGACGCTCAATGGCTCCACTCAAACCCACTTTACGTTGTGGCACACGTATACAAACATACGCACATGCATGTGTACACTCGCACACACACACACACACACACATACACGTGAATCTAGTAGCGACCAGCGAAGAGGCGGGGCCAGGAGCCGTGACTCGACCCCTTGTAGCCACATATAGGTAAGTACACTCACTCAGCACACAAACCTAATTTGAGTCAATGCTAAAAAGGCTAGGATAAGACAGGACTGGGTATTCTTGGACCGACAGCTGACTCTTGACACTATTCCCAACAGGACACTAATTTAAAAACTAAGAATCCAGGCTGGAGTGACTGGAGTGCCACACTTATGTGACTTGTCTTGAAGAACCAGACGACAGAGGAAAGATGGAGCAAGACAGTGGCACTCTGGCACTCACCATCTGCTTACATATCATAACTAACCACCTTGATGAATTTTGAGAGTTTTCCTACACCCACAGCCCTGGCACTGGCCCTGGCCCTGGCCCAGGCCCTGGCTCTGGCCCTGGCACTGGCCCTGGCCCTGGCCCAGGCCCTGGCCCTGGCCCTGGCACTGGGCCAGGCTTGGCAGGCCCTTGCCTGATCCACCAGCCTGTTGCTGCTAGCGGACCCCAGGCCCTCATATCCAACACAGCACACAAGTGTTACTGAAGATAAGAACCAAGAACACTCAAGGAACAATAACACAACACACAAGTGTTACTGAAGATAAGAACCAAGAACATTCAAGGAACAATAACACAGAACACAAGTGTTACTGAAGATAAGAACCAAGAACACTCAAGGAACAATAACACAGAACACAAGTGTTACTGAAGATAAGAACCAAGAACATTCAAGGAACAATAACACAGAACACATGTGTTACTGAATATAAGAACCAAGAACACTCAAGGAACAATAACACAGCACACAAGTGTTACTGAAGATAAGAACCAAGAACACTCAAGGAACAATAACACAGAACACAAGTGTTACTGAAGGTAAGAACCAAGAACACTCAAGGAACAATAACACAGCACACAAGTGTTACTGAAGATAAGAACCAAGAACACTCAAGGAACAATAACACAGAACACAAGTGTTACTGAAGGTAAGAACCAAGAACACTCAAGGAACAATAACACAGAACACAAGTGTTACTGAAGATAATAACCAAGAACACTCAAGGAACAATAACACAGCACACAAGTGTTACTGAAGATAAGAACCAAGAACACTCAAGGAACAATAACACAGAACACAAGTGTTACTGAAGGTAAGAACCAAGAACACTCAAGGAACAATAACACAGAACACAAGTGTTACTGAAGATAATAACCAAGAACACTCAAGGAACAATAACACAGCACACAAGTGTTACTGAAGATAAGAACCAAGAACACTCAAGGAACAATAACACAGAACACAAGTGTTACTGAAGATAACCAAGAACACTCAAGGAACAATGAGGTCAGGTGAACTATCCTTTTGTATATGTCGTGCCGAATAGGTAAACCTTGCGATTTTGGCTTAAATAGCAACGCTCTTCTTGCCGAATAAGGCAAGCGAAAATTTGTGTATGCAATAATTTCGCAAAAATCATTCTGAACCTAACGAAAAAAATATATTTCATCGTGTTTGTTTATTATTAAATTATTGTAAACTTATCTAAAATATATTTAGTTGGATTAGGTTAAACTAAATTGCGCTTGTTATAATAAGGTTAGGTAAGTTTTCTAAGGTTCCTTTGATACAAAATTATTCATTTTTACATTAACATAAATGAAAAAAAGTATCTTTAAACGTATAAGAGAAAATTTTAGAAAGGACTTAATTTTAAATGAGTTCTTGCTAATTGACCAGTTTTAAGTAACTATTAGGCACGACATATACACAATAAAACACAGGCAGCGAAACACAGACAAAATAACAGCTTGGATTACGAGAACTCTGAGAAAATAGGTGAAGTTTATGATTACTTGTGTTGTTTCGCTTGTGTTTCTAATGTCTAGTGTTACACAGTTACTTGTGTTTCTAATGTCTAGTGTTACACAGTTACTTGTGTTTCTAATGTCTAGTGTTATACAGTTACTTGTGTTTCTAATGTCTAGTGTTATACAGCTACTTGTGTTTCTAATGTCTAGTGTTACACAGTCACTTGTGTTTCTAATGTCTAGTGTTACACAGTCACTTGTGTTTCTAATGTCTAGTGTTGCACAGTTACTTGTGTTTCTAATGTCTTGTGTTACACAGTCACTTGTGTTTCTAATGTCTAGTGTTACATAGTTACTTGTGTTTCTAATGTCTAGTGTTATACAGTTACTTGTGTTTCTAATGTCTAGTGTTATACAGTTACTTGTGTTTCTAATGTCTAGTGTTATACAGTCACTTGTGTTTCTAATGTCTAGTGTTACACAGTCACTTGTGTTTCTAATGTCTAGTGTTACACAGTCACTTGTGTTTCTAATGTCTAGTGTTATACAGTTACTTGTGTTTCTAATGTCTAGTGTTATACAGTTACTTGTGTTTCTAATGTCTAGTGTTATACAGTCACTTGTGTTTCTAATGTCTAGTGTTACACAGTCACTTGTGTTTCTAATGTCTAGTGTTACACAGTTACTTGTGTTTCTAATGTCTAGTGTTATACAGTTACTTGTGTTTCTAATGTCTAGTGTTACACAGTCACTTGTGTTTCTAATGTCTAGTGTTACACAGTCACTTGTGTTTCTAATGTCTAGTGTTATACAGTTACTTGTGTTTCTAATGTCTAGTGTTATACAGTCACTTGTGTTTCTAATGTCTAGTGTTACACAGTTACTTGTGTTTCTAATGTCTAGTGTTATACAGTTACTTGTGTTTCTAATGTCTAGTGTTATACAGTCACTTGTGTTTCTAATGTCTAGTGTTATACAGTCACTTGTATTCTAACATCTAGTGTTACACAATTCACTTGTGTTCTAACATCTAGTGTTACACAATTCACTTATGTTCTAACATCTAGTGTTACACAATTCACTTGTGTTCTAACATCTAGTGTTACACAATTCACTTGTGTTCTAACATCTAGTGTTACACAATTCACTTGTGTTCTAACATCTAGTGTTACACAATTCACTTGTGTTCTAACATCTAGTGTTACACAATTCACTTGTGTTCTAACATCTAGTGTTACACAATTCACTTGTGTTCTAACATCTAGTGTTACACAATTCACTTGTGTTCTAACACCTAGTGTTACACAATTCACTTGTGTTCTAACATCTAGTGTTACACAATTCACTTGTGTTCTAACATCTAGTGTTACACAATTAATTGTGTTCTAACACCTAGTGTTACACAATTCACTTGTGTTCTAACATCTAGTGTTACACAATTCACTTGTGTTCTAACATCTAGTGTTACACAATTAATTGTGTTCTAACACCTAGTGTTACACAATTCACTTGTGTTCTAACATCTAGTGTTACACAATTCACTTGTGTTCTAACATCTAGTGTTACACAATTCACTTGTGTTCTAACATCTAGTGTTACACTATTCACTTGTGTTCTAACATCTAGTGTTACACAATTCACTTGTGTTCTAACATTTAGTGTTACACAATTCACTTGTGTTCTAACATCTAGTGTTACACAATTCACTTGTGTTCTAACACCTAGTGTTACACAATTCACTTGTGTTCTAACATCTAGTGTTACACAATTCACTTGTGTTCTAACATCTAGTGTTACACAATTAATTGTGTTCTAACACCTAGTGTTACACAATTCACTTGTGTTCTAACATCTAGTGTTACACAATTCACTTGTGTTCTAACATCTAGTGTTACACAATTAATTGTGTTCTAACACCTAGTGTTACACAATTCACTTGTGTTCTAACATCTAGTGTTACACAATTCACTTGTGTTCTAACATCTAGTGTTACACAATTAATTGTGTTCTAACACCTAGTGTTACACAATTCACTTGTGTTCTAACATCTAGTGTTACACAATTCACTTGTGTTCTAAGAGCCACCTTCAAGACGGGATAAATCCCACAACGTCTTCAAGAAAGGTACAAAAGAGGGAGATATTACTTGAGTTCACCTCAAGAGAAGTGTCGGAGGCGAGGAACCACACCACACACAGTAGCTGTGATTAGGCGCCAGGAGCTGAAACTCAACCCCTTCAAGCCCCTACACTCATACACACTAGCTAAGTATACAAGGATACACGCAGCACCCTGGGCACGCAGCACCCACCCCATGAACAACGTCCTGTTAGCAATCATGGCCGTCGTATCTTAACCTCCACGAGAATTATTGTTCCTCGGTAGTAATATTATTTCCGACAGTGGCAGCGGCGGCACGGTGGCGTAATTGAGTGGTGGTTGGGGAGAGGGTTGTGGTAGGGGTGAGGTGGGGAAGGGGATTATTGTCCCCCTATCACAGTAGTTAAGTGAGTCAAGTTGCCGGGTCCACACACACTTACAAGTGTCACATTCTGGCACTGATTGTACACACGGTTGTGCCAGGTTTCAGGGGTGTATGTTACGGGGGTCACGAGTATGTTACGGGGGTCACGAGTATGTTACGGGGGTCACGAGTATGTTACGGGGGTCACTAGTATGTTTCGTGAACTGACGGAGGATTCTTCTGGTGTGTTTTTCAAAACATAAGAAGTTTTTGGTGATTTTGAGATTTAAGTTTATTCGTGTCAAATAATATATATATAAGTTCAGACTTTCAGAGTATCAGCTTGTTCAGTGTGACAACGTCTCTTGTGTTACATGGTACCAAGTTTGTATTTTGGTTTTCAGTGGTGACCAACTGTAACTCTTGTGTTACAGTTGACCAACTGTCACCTTGTTACAGTGGTGACCAACTGTCACTCTTGTGTTACAGTGGTGACCAAGTGTCACTCTTGTGTTACAGTGGTGACCAAGTGTCACTCTTGTGTTACAGTGGTGACCAACTGTCACTCTTGTGTTACAGTGGTGACCAAGTGTCACTCTTGTGTTACAGTGGTGACCAACTGTCACTCTTGTGTTACAGTGGTGACCAACTGTCACACTTGTGTTACAGTGGTGACCAACTGTCACTCTTGTGTTACAGTGGTGACCAACTGTCACTCTTGTGTTACAGTGGTGACCAACTGTCACTCTTGTGTTACAGTGGTGACCAACTGTCACTCTTGTGTTACAGTGGTGACCAAGTGTCACTCTTGTGTTACAGTGGTGACCAACTGTCACTCTTGTGTTACAGTGGTGACCAACTGTCACACTTGTGTTACAGTGGTGACCAACTGTCACTCTTGTGTTACAGTGGTGACCAACTGTCACTCTTGTGTTACAGTGGTGACCAACTGTCACTCTTGTATTACAGAGGTGACAACTGTCACACTTGTGTTACAGTGGTGACCAACTGTCACTCTTGTGTTACAGTGGTGACCAACTGTCACTCTTGTGTTACAGTGGTGACCAGCTGTCACTCTTGTGTTACAGTGGTGACCAACTGTCACTTGTATTACAGAGGTGACAACTGTCACTTGTGTTACAGTGGTGACCAACTGTCACACTTGTGTTACAGTGGTGACCAACTGTCACACTTGTGTTACAGTGGTGACCAACTGTCACACTTGTGTTACAGTGGTGACCAACTGTCACACTTGTGTTACAGTGGTGACCAACTGTCTCTTGTGTTACAGTGGTGACCAACTCTCACTCTTGTGTTACAGTGACGACCAACTCTCACTCTTGTTTTCAGATTTGGTCTAAAGGGGAAATATCCCCAGTATTTATGCCGAAAAAGATGCTGGGCTCTTAGGCAAACCTCCTGAAGAGAGAGTGTCACCCTGAGAGGAGAGTGTCACCCTGAGGGGAGAGTGTCACCCTGAGGGGAGGGTGTTACCCTGTGGGTAGAGTGTCACCTTGAGGGGAGAGTGTCACCATGTAGGTAATGTGACCCTGTGGGTAGAGTGTCACCCTGTGGGTTGAGTGTCACCCTGTGGGGAGAGTGTCACCTTGTGGGGAGTGTATCACAATGTGGGGAGAGTGTCACCCTGTAAGGAGAGTGTCACCCCACCCACGGGGTGAAGCAAGGAGCAAATCCTCTTTGGATGTCCGTCTTGGAGTCTAGGTGCTAGGGTACAAGTCCTCACAGCATCCTGCTCTCTGATCAACCAGGTTGTTAGTACCTACGCCAGCAACCAGGTTGTTGGTACCTACACCAGGTACCAGATTTTTGGTACCTACGCCAGCAACCAGGTTGTTGGTACCTACACCAGCAAAAAGATTGTTGGTACCTACGCCAGGAACCAGGTTGTTAGTACCTACGCCAGGAACCAAATTGTTATTACCTACGCCAGGAACCAGGTTGTTAGTACCTACGCCAGGAACCAGGTTGTTGGTACCTACGCCAGGAACAAGGTTGTTAGTGCCTACGCCAGGAACCAGGTTGTTGGTACCTACGCCAGGAATCAGGTTGTTGGTACCTATGCCAGGAACTAGGTTGTTGGTACCTATGCCAGGAACAAGGTTGTTGGTACCTACGCCACGAACCAGGTCGTTGGTACCTACGCTACGAACAAAGTTGTCGGTACCAACGCCAGGAACAAGGTTGTTTGTACCGACGCCAGGAAACAGGTTGTTGGTACCTACGCTAGGAACCAGGTTGTTGGTACCTACGCCAGGAACCAGGCTATACCTACCTTTGGAGTATCACATTTACAAAGGTCAAGTAAATGTTTCTCTATAATTAAGGTGGTGAGGGAGAGACAGGAACGGAGGGATGCTGGGTCTCTCTCGCTATCTCTCAGTCTCTCTCTCTCTCTATCTGTCATTCTTTTTTAACTGTGACCTTTAGAGTGACTCGTAGCTCTCAGGCTGACAGACAGCTATACTTAGCTGTGAGCTTACTGTGCTTCATGAAGATGGTGGTGGTGATGGTGGTGATGGTGGTGGTGATGGTAGTGGTGATGGTGGTGGTGATGGTGGTGGTGATAGTGGTGGTGGTGGTGGTGTTGTTGGTGGTGGTGATGGTGGTGGTGATGGTGGTGGTGATTGGTGTGATGGTGGTGGTGATGGTGGTGGTGGTGATGGTGGTGTGATGGTGGTGGTGGTGGTGGTGGTGATGGTGGTGTGATGGTGGTGATGGTGGTGGTGGTGGTGGTGGTGGTGGTAGTGATGGTGGTGGTGATGGTGGTGATGGTGGTGGTGATGGTGGTGGTGATAGTGTGTGGTGGTGGTGGTGGTGGTGGTGGTGGTGATGGTGGTGGTGATGGTGGTGGTGGTGGTGGTGGTGGTGTGATGGTGGTGGTGATGGTGGTGGTGGTAGTGATGGTGGTGGTGGTGATGGTGGTGGTGATGGTGGTGGTGATGGTGGTGGTGGTGTTGGTGGTGGTAGTGATGGTGGTGGTGGTGATGGTGGTGGTGATGGTGGTGGTGATGGTGGTGGTGATGGTCGTGGTGGCGATGGCGGTGATGGTAATGATGGTAGTGGTGATGGTGGTGGTGGTGATGGTGGTGGTGATGGTGGTGGTGGTGATGATGATGGTGGTGATGGTGATGGTGCAGCTGGTGGTGATGGTGGCGATGGTGGTGATGGTGGTGGTGGTAATGATGGTAGTGGTGGTGGTAATGATGGTAGTGGTGGTGGTGATGGTGGCGATGATGGTGGTGGTGGTGATGGTGGCGATGATGGTGGTGGTAGTGATGGTGGTGATGGTGATGGTGGCGATGGTAGTGATGGTGGTAGTGGTGATGGTGGTGTTGGTGATGAAGGTGGTGATGGTGATGGTGATGATGTTGGTAGGTGGTGATGCTGGTGGTGGTGATGCTGGTGATGGTGATGCTGGTGGTGGTGGTGGTGATGGTGGTGATGGTGATGATGGTGGTGATGATGGTGGTGATGGTGGCGATGGTGGTGATGGTGGTGGTGGTGATGGTGATGATGCTGGTGGTGGTGATGCTGGTGGTGGTGATGGTGGTGATGATGGTGATGGTTATGGTGGTGGTGATGATGGTGATGATGATGGTGGTGATGGTGGCGATGGTGGTGATTGTGGTGGTGGTGATGGTGGTGATGATGGTGGTGATGGTGATGGTGATGATGGTGGTGGTGATGATGGTGGTGGTGATGGTGATGATGGTGGTGATATTGGTGGTGGTGGTGATGGTGCTGGTGATGGTGGTGATGATGATGGTGGTGGTGGTGGTGATGGTGGTGGTGATGGTGATGATGGTGATGATGGTGATGATGGTGATGATGGTGGATGGTGATGGTGGTGGTGATGGTGATGATGGTGGTGATGATGGTGGTGATGGTAGTGATGATGGTGGTGATGGTGGCGATGGTGGTGATGGTGGTGGTGGTGATGGTGGTGGTGATGGTGGTGATGATGGTAGTGATGGTGATGATGGTGGTGGTGATGGTGCTGGTGGTGGTGATTGTGGTGATGGTGTTGGTGGTGGTGATTGTGGTGATGGTGTTGGTGGTGGTGGTGATTTTGGTGGTGATGATGGTGATGGTGCTGGTGGTGACAATAGATATATCTTCAAGGTATATTTGCTTTTTTTCTCCTATATTCTGTCTCCCCCATTCATCACTCTCTCCTCCTCCTCTCCTCATTCGTATCACCTCCTTCTCTCCCTCCCCCTCCATACTCTCCCTCCCCCTCCATACTCTCCCTCCCCCCTCCATACTCTTCCTCGCTCCTCCATACTCTCCCTCGCTCCTCCATACTCTCCCTCGCTCCTCCATCGTTACCACTCCACAAAGGCAGTAAAAACACTCTACCAGTCTATCTTAAAGTAACAGTTCCCTTACTCTAGCAACACTGTGTTGTCTTCATCACCTCTCCCTGGCAACATTGTGTTTCCTTATTCACCCCTCCCTGGCAACACTGTACTACCTTCTTCATCCTCCCTGGCAACACTGTACTACCTTCTTCATCCTCCCTGGCAACACTGTACTACCTTCTTTCCCCCTCCCTGGCAAGACGTTGATGCCTTCTTCCTCCCTCCCTAGCAACACTGTGTTGCACCATACACACACACACAACACATGACACTGACTGCTATGCATCACTGACAGTGACATGAAGGTACTGAGGACAGTACCAGGGAAATGACATGACCACAGTACTAGAATTGGCCGCAAGGGTGGACAGGGAGGAGGAGGATAGTGGACAAAAGGCAAACACTGGCTAAATAAGTCTAGACGGGAGAGAGAGGAAGAGAAGACCGGAGACGGAGTACAGTCTGTGACAGAACATCTACCTGACCTGAAGATAAACACAAGCAGGTTACACTATCATAGGTGCTAGTTATCCGAGGCTCCAAGAATGTAAAGAATATATTCAGTTATCCTAGTGATGACTTGTAAACATGTGGACCTCTAGTACTCAGAGCCACAGTGAAACCCACTCCAAACAGTTCGGGAAAAAAAGACTAAAGGTTCGAAACTGGATTATTCTCGAGAATGAGGCGACTACAGTACAAGGAGTGAGTTAAGGAAACTGGACCTTAATATCCTTGGTAGAGAGGATGGTCACTGAGGGAGGGAGAGGAGGAGCCATGATTACGACGTTGAAAATACTTAGGGGAATTGAAAATAGGGAAAGGACAAAGCACAGAGACGAGGGGCACGGATGAAGGGACGTCAGGAAGAACTTTTTCAGCTGTTGAGTGGTAAGGCAGTGGAACAAGCTAGAAGAGGAAGCCAAATTGGAAGAGGAAGCGAGGAAGTCAAACTGCATTCACAGCTTCAGGGGTTGAACCCAAGGAACTGAGAGCTAAGAGAGCAACAGCAGAGGCTCTAGCTCTCAAATACAGAGCAGTGAGTACAGCCACACACACACACACACACAAACTCTCACGACTACCATCACCACTACCCCTTACAAACAACAACAATACCAGCACCACCACCACTACCACCATCACCACCACTACCACCACCACCATCACCACTACCACCACCATCACCACTACCACCACCACCACCACTACCAGCACCAGCACCACCACCACTACCAGCACCAGCACCACCACCACTACCAGCACCACTACCACTAGCACCACTACCACCACCACTACCAGCACCAGCACCACCACCACTACCAGCACCACTACCACTAGCACCACCACCACCACCAGCACCACCACCCACCCCTCCCAGACAACCACCCTGGTATTTTTCCCTTGCTTCAGTTACTAAATATTCATAGGTCAGAGAAGCCATCACAACTAAACCCACATGGAAGCAATTCCCTACTTCCCATAAAACATCCCAGCATCCCGGCACTCTAGCATCCCGGTATCCCAGCACCCCGGCATCCTAGCATCCCGGCATCCCAGCATCCCGGCATCCCAGCACCCCGGCATTCTAGCATCCCGGCATCCCAGCATCCCGGCATCCCAGCACCCCGGCATCCTAGCATCCCGGCATCCCAGCACCCCGGCATCCTAGCATCCCGGCATCCCAGCACCCCGGCATCCTAGCAACCTATAAACCAGTCCACACACACACACACACACACACTACAGTGCTGTAGTCAATACGCCTCCACTACAGTAGTCAATCAAACCCTGTAGCCTGTATGCTGTAACTACAATATTTCTGTAGCTTGTAAATTGTAAATAATATATTGTATAAACCATCCTGGTGTCTGGTAGACGAAATAAAACAAGGTGAAACAAATCTACCTTGTTGTCTACCTCTCTACTTGTCTTGTGTCTACTGCACCTCTCGTCTTCCTTGTCCTCCGTATATTCTACCTCTCTTGTTCCTCTTCTATCTTCATACTTCTTCATTCTTATTCTTGTGTGTCCTTTTGTATAAATATCTCAGTTATTCTTTATTTTCATTCACTGCTTTTCCTTCTCTAGCTGTTGTTGTTGTAGTTGCTGCTGCTGTTACGGTTGCTGCTGCTGTTACTGTTGCTGCTGCTGACTGTTGCTTGCTGCTGTGCTGCTGCTGCTGCTGCTGCTGCTGCTGCTGCTGCTGCTGCTGCTGCTGCTGCTGCTGGCTTTCATCAGTAAGGATCTTTGTGTGGCACACGTTCCTGGCTCTGGCTTCTCCTCCAGTCCTCTCACCCACGATTTATACCAATGAATGTATATGTATACACCGCTCATGTGTATATCTATGTAGACGCTTCTGTGTGTGTGAGAGAGAGAGAGAGAGAGAGAGAGAGAGAGAGAGAGAGAGAGAGAGAGAGAGAGAGAGAGAGAGAAGTAGCCAACACTAGACTAGCTTCCTACAACACTACATACATACATACACAAATATGTACACTCATACAAACATACAAATGCACACCTGGTGCACTCCTTTCTTTCACTGTATTTTTACAGGATGTATGAATATGTATGCGTGTTTGTATGCGAGTCTTGGTGAGCGTTCAGTGTCAGTGTGTATTACTGTACACTGAAAAACACTGAACTGAAACATACACATACATACACACACGCACACACACACACACACACACATACACACACACACACACACACACACACACACACACACACACACACACACACATACACACACACACACACACACACACACACACACACACACACACACCCATTTCCTGGGGAAGCCAAAACCTGCACGAGGATGCTGAAATTTGACCGCAATTTCCCCCCCCAGAAAGGGGGGGAAGAGGTGGGGAAGGGGTGGGGAAGAGGTATGGAAAGGGGTAGGGGAAGGGGTGATGGAAGGGGTGACTGAAGGGGTAGGGGAAGTGGTAGAGGGAGGGGGAAGGCCATGAGTGTGAAACTTGAACAAGACTGGTAGTCACACACACCACCCTATGTCCTCTCCCTATCTCCAACCATTTATTTCCCCATATATATTTCCCCAGCTCCCCACCATTTCTTACCCCATAACTCCCCACCTGTAGAAGTATACCACCTGCGTGTGTGTGTAGCCAGCTGTTTGTGTAGCTATAAGACACTTCAGCACCACCTGTGTGTGTGTAGCCATCTGCCTGTGTTGCTACAAGGCACTCCAGCACCACCTCTGCATGTGTAGCCAGCTGTCTGTGTTGCTACAAGACTCTCCAGCACCATCTGTGTGTGTGTTGTCAGCTGTCTGTGTTGCTACAACACTCTTCAGCATCACCTGTGTGCAGCCAGCTGTCGAGGTGTTCCCACGAACAGTTATTTTCAAACGACCTAAACAATTTTCCCACGATCTAAAGATTTTTCCCACGATCTAAAGAATTTTTCCATGGTCCCAAAGTACTTTCCCATGATCTACAAAAAAAATTTCCCAAGACCACCTGTACCTCCAACAATCCCCAAGTATTTTCCTACGATGCCCACGTATCTTCCCACGACCTAAAGAATTTTCCCACGATCCTTAAATATTTTCCAACGATCCCCAAGTATTTTTCCCACGACACCCAGTATCTACCCACCACCTAAAGAATTTTCCCACGATCCCCAAGTATTTTTCCACGGCCCCAAAGTATCTTCCCACGACCTAAAGAATGTTCCCACGATCCCCAAGCATTTTCTCAGGAGGCTGGGAATCTCGCCAGGCTTTGACAACAGCTCACAGACTCGGGTTCAAAACAAACCCGTTAGTAGAACGACCAAAACCAACTGAGGTTCTGAATGCTGCAGCTGGTGCACCAGGTGGCTGGAGGTTCTGAATGTTGCAGATGGTGCACCAGGTGGCTGGAGGTTCTAAATGTTGCAGCTGGTGCACCGGGTGGCTGGAGGCTCTGAATGCTGCAGATGGTGCACCGGATAGCTGAAGGTTCTAAATGTTGCAGATGGTGCACCAGGTGGTTGGAGGTTCTGAATGGTGCAGCTGGTGCACCAGATAGGTGGAAAATGGACGGGGAAGGGAGAACACTTGGGGTGGGGGAAGGGGAAGGTTTGGGGAAGGAGGGGGAGAGAGAGAGAGGGGGAAAGGAAAGGGAAGAGAAGAAAAGGGAGGGGAGAGCAGCGAAGGGAAGGAAAGGGAGAGCAGGGAAGGGAAGGGAGGGAAGGCAGGCAGAGATGAGGGGAAATCCTTCTCTTTGTTGTGGTTCAGTGTTTGTTTTATGTGCTGGGGAATGTTGTTTGTTTTGTGGAATGTTTATGTGTGTGTGTACTCACCTAATTGTGGTTGCAGGGTTCGAGACTCAGCTCCTGGCCCCGCCTCTTCACTGTCCGCTACTGGGCCTCTTCTCTCCCTGCTCCATGAGCTTTATCATACCTCGTCTTAAAGCTATGTATGGTTCCTGACTCCACTACATCATGTGCTAGACTATTCCACTTCCTGACTACTCTATGGCTGAAGAAATGCTTCCTAATATCCCTTTGACTCATCTGAGTCTTCAGCTTCCAATTGTGCCCCCTTGTTTCTGTGTTCCCTCTCTGGAACATCCTGTCACTATCTACCTTGTCGATTCCCCGCAGTATTTTGTATGTCGTTATCATGTCTCCTCTAACCTGTCTGTCCTCCAGTGTTGTTAGTCCTATTTCCCTCAACCTTTCTTCGTAGGACAGTCCCCTGAGCTGTGGAACTAACCTTGTCGCAAACCTTTGCACTTTCTCTAATTTCTTGACGTGCTTGACCAGGTGTGGGTTCCAGATTGGTGCTGCATACTCTAGTATGGGCCTGACGTACACGGTGTACAGTGTCTTGAACGATTCCTTGTTAAAGTAACGGAACGCTAATCTTAGGTTTGCTAGTCGCCCATATGCTGCCGCAGTTATCTGGTTGATGTGTGCTTCCGGAGACGTGCTTGGTGTTATGCTCACCCCAAGGTCTTTCTCCTTTAACGAGGTTTGTAGCCTTTGTCCACCTAGCCTGTACTCTATCAGCGGTCTTCTTTGCCCTTCCCCGATCTTCATGACTTTGCATTTGGTGGGATTAAATTCGAGAAGCCAGTTGCTAGACCAGGTGTCAAGCTTGTCCAGGTCTCTTTGAAGTCCTGCTTGGTCCTCATCTGATTTGATTCTCCTCATTAATTTCACATCATCTGCGAACAGAGACACTTCTAAGTCTATCCCGTCCGTCATGTCATTCACATATATCAAGAATAGCACTGGTCTTAGGACTGACCCCTGAGGGACCCCGCTCGTCACAGGCGCTCACTGTGATACCTCATCACGCACCATGACCCGTTGTTGCCTCCCTGTTAGGTATTCCCTGATCCATTCCAGTGCCCTTCCTGTTATACACGCTTGGTCTTCCAGCTTCTTCACTAATCTCATATGAGGTACTTTGTCGAAGGCCTTCCTGCAGTCCAGGAAAATGCAATCAACCCACCCTTCTGTCTCTTGTCTTACCTCTGTTACTTTGTCATAGAACTCCAGGAGGTTTGTTACACAGGATTTGCCTTCCATGAATCAGTGCTGTCTGGCGTTGATTATCCTGTGCCGTTCCAGATGTTCCACCATTCTTTTCCTGATGATTTTCTCCAAGACTTTGCACACTATACACGTAAGTGACACCGGTCTATAGTTTAGTGCCTCTTTTCTGTTTCCTTTCTTAAAAATGGGGACTACGTTGGCCTTTTTCCATACATCAGGTAGCTGCCCAGTTTCATATTATGTGTTGAATATTATGGTAAGTGGCACACTCAGCACCTCTGCACCCTCCCGAAGGACCCACGGGGAGATGTTGTCCGGACCCATCGCCTTTGAGGTGTCAAGGTCACTGAGTAACTGCTTCACATCCTCCTCAGTTGTGTGTATGCCATCCAACACTTGATATATTCCTTGTTGGTGTCACGCTCTGTAATGTCTACCCAGCTGCCTTCCTGCCTCCACTGTGAATACCTCCTTAAACCTCGAGTTGAGCTCCTCACATACCTCTTGGTCGTTTCTTGTGAGTTCCCCATCTTCTCTCCTCAGCCTTATCACCTGGTTCTTGACTGTTGTCTTCCTTCTGATGTGACTGTACATCAGTTTTGGGTCAGACTTGACTTTCGATGCTATGTCATTTTCGTACTGTTTCTGGGCCTCCCTCCGTACCTGTGAGTACTCGTTTCTAGCTCTACGACTAATCTCTTTGTTTTCTTGAGTTCTTTGCCTTCTGTACTTTTTCCATTCTCTGGCACTCTGAGTGTTTGCCTCCCTGCACCTTTGGATAAACCAGGGGCTCTTTCTGACCTTCCCATTTAATCTTTTGCCTTTGGGTATAAACTGTTCCTCTGCCTCCTTGCACTTTGTCGCTACATATTCCATCATTTCATTTACTGACTGTCCTTCCATGTCCCTTTCCCACTGAACTTCCTGCAGGAAGTTCTTCATACCCATGTAGTCTCCTCTTTTAAAGTTTGGTTTGTCTCTTTCAGTTCCGTTTTCCCTAACCACCTGTAACTCTACTATGTACTCAAAGCTCAGTGCCATATGGTCGCTGGCTCCCAGGGGGCTCTCGTGTGTTATGTCCTCAATGTCTGAGCTGCTCATGGTGAATACAAGGTCCAGCCTTGCTGGTTCGTCCTCTCCTCTCTCTCTGGTCGTGTCCCTGACATGTTGGTGCATCAGGTTTTCCAGTACCACGTCCATCATCTTGGCTCTCCATGTTTCCGGACCCCCACGTGGTTCCTGGTTTTCCCAGTCGATCTCCCTGTGGTTGAAATCTCCCATGACCAGTAACTTTGCTCTGCTCGAGTGTGCTTTTCTTACCACCTCCGCCAGTGTGCCCACCATCGCTCTGTTGTTCTCTTCATATTCTTCTCCTGGGCTCCTGCATTCTGTGGAGAGTTATACATCACTGCAATGACTATCTTGTGCTCCCCAGACTGGATGGTACATACTATAAAGTCCCTTTCTCTACACACCTCCATTCCTTCCATTTCCTCGAATTTCCAATGATTCCTTACGAGCAGTGCGACTCCTCCTTCCCCCCTGCTCTTTCTATCTTTCCTCAGGATCTGATAACCCTGTGGGAAGATTGCGTCTGTTATTGTCTCAGTGAGTTTTGTTTCTGTGACCGCTATGATGTCTGGGGATTTCTCATCAATTCTTTCATTCCACTCTTCGTATTTATTCGTGATTCCATCCGCATTTGTGTACCAGACCTTCAACCTCGTTTCCAAGACTGTGGCCCTGGGGGGATCTCGTGGGGTTGTGGGGGGTGTGGGGTTGCTGCATGGGTGGGGGGAGTTGAATGAGTGGGGTATGGGTTGGTGGGGTGGGGTTTGTGATGGGAGGGTAGTTGTGAGGGTGGGTTTTGGGTTGATGGGGTGGGGACAGGGGGAGTGATGTGTGTGTGTGGGGTAAAAATGTATGGTTG
>WNWK01001744.1:167500-177500 GCA_009830355.1 Cherax destructor | reverse complement strand
TCAGGTAGGCCTGCAGGTAAGTACTTCCCGGTGGAGCCCCAGTGGCTCCGTAGAGGAGTGCTGGGGAGTCTAACATTCCCCCCGGGAAGGCGAGAGAGAGGGGACGCCCCATTCCCCAAGACTGAGTGGTCCCTGGGGCAGGATGGTCTTATAGAGAGTGTTCCTCTCCCCGGTGTGTAGCTGGTCCCTGGGACACCCAGGGGCACCCTGGGGGAGGGGGTTACAAGAGGTCATCGCCGGCTGGTTAAGTATACTTCACCTGCTTAACAGTGTCGGGGTCGTCGCCCCCGACCCCCCTCCGCGAGGACCAGTCATAGTCCAGGTCTCCTGGTTTCTTTAAGACCAGAGACCAAGGGGTCTTATAAGATTGGAAGAGACCAGATCTGTAATGTGTCTACTGGTCTATTACCACCATCACCACCACTACCACTACCACCATCACTACCACCACCACTACCACTACCACCACCACTACCACCATCACTACCACCACCGCTACCACCACCACTACCGCTACCACCATCACTATCACCTCCATTACCACCACCACTACCACCACCACTACCACCACCACTACCACTACCACCATCACCACCACCACCACTACCACCACCACTACCACTACCACCACCACTACCACCATCACTATCACCTCCACTACCACCATCACTACCACCACTACCACCAAAATCACTACTATCACAACTACCACTATCACTACTATCACCACCACTACCACCACCACTACCACTATCACTACTACCACCACTACCACTACCACCACCACTACCACCATCACTACCACCACCTCTACTACCACTACCACCATCACTACTACCACCACTACCACTACTACCACTAACATTACCAGCACTATCACTACCACCATCACTACTACCACCACTACCACTAAAACCATCACTACCACCACCTCTACCACCATCACTACCACCATCACTAACACCATCGCTGTCACCTCCACTACCACCATCACTACCACCATCACTACCACCACCACTACCACCATCACTACCACCATTACCACCATCACTACCACCACCACTTCCACCATCACTACCACCACCACTACCACCACCACTACCACCATCACTATCACCTCCACTTCCACCATCAATACCACCAACATTACCATTACTATCACCACCACTGCCACCATCACTACCACCACCACTACCACCATCACTACCACCAGCACTACCACCATCACTACCACCACCACTACCACCATCGGTACCACCATCACTACCACCACCACTACCATTATCACTACCACCACCAGTACCACATCACTTCCAGCACCACTACCACCATCACTACCACCACCACTTCCACCGTCACTACCACTAAGACAACCACTAACACCATCACTACCACCACCACTACCACCATCACTACCACCACCACTACCACCATCACTACCACCATTACCACCCTTACTACCACCATTACCACCCTCACTACCACCACCACTTCCACCATCTCTACCATCACCACCACTACCATCACCACTACCACCATCACTATCATCTCCACTACCACCAACATTACCACCACTATCACCACCACTGCCACCATCACTACCACCACCATTACCACCATCACTACCACCACCACTACCACCATCACTACCACCACCACTACCACCATCGGTACCACCATCACTACCACCATCACTACCACCACTACTATCACTAACACCACCACTACCACATTCACTACCACCATCACTATCACCACTACCACCGTCACTATCACCACTACCACCACCAGTACCACATCACTTCCACCAACACTACCACCATCACTATCACCACTACCACCGTCACTATCACCACTACAACCACCAGTACCACATCACTTCCACCAACACTACCACCATCACTATCACCACTACCACCGTCACTATCACCACTACCACCACCAGTACCACATCACTTCCACCAACACTACCACCATCACTATCACCACTACCACCGTCACTATCACCACTACCACCACCAGTACCACATCACTTCCACCAACACTACCACCATCACTATCACCACTACCACCGTCACTATCACCACTACCACCACCAGTACCACATCACTTCCACCAACACTACCACCATCACTATCACCACTACCACCGTCACTATCACCACTACCACCATTAAACCACCACCATTACTATCACTATCATTATCACAATTACCACCATGACTACAATTATCACCACCACTACCACCAATATCACTACCACAACTACAACCATCACCACCACTACAACAACTACCACACACGATGGAGGTGCTTTATGAAGGGAGAGAGAGAGAGAGAGAATACAGGAGGAAGAAGAATGTGAGGAAGTAGAAGGGAAATAGTAAGGAAGCAGAGAAAAGAGGAGGAAGTCGAAAAGGAAGGAAACAGGAAACATGGAAAACTGAAGAAAAGGAAGAGGAGGAGAAAAGGAAGGGATGGGAGAGAGAGAGAAGAGGGAATAACTGAGGTATGGGAGAGAGAGAGAAGAGGCGAGGTGCAGTGAATGTGGTTATTATAACTGCGATGACTGGGAATAAGAGTGATTTGTGGGAGGTAAGGAAAGAGGGAGGGAGGAAGAGAAAGAAAGAGGGAGGGAGGAAGGGAAGGAAAGAGGGAGGGAGGAAGGGAAGGAAAGAGGGAGGGAGGAAGGGAAGGAAAGAGGGAGGGAGGAAGGGAAGGAAAGAGGGAGGGAGGAAGGGTAGGAAAGAGGGAGGGAGGAAGGGTAGGAAAGAGGGAGGGAGTGAAAGAGGGAAGAATAGCGGGAAGGAACAAAAGGGAGGAAGATAGGGAAAAGAGAGAGAAAGGAAGGAAGAAGGGAGGAATGGAAAGAAGGAAGGAAGGAGGGAAGGAAGAAGTAACTAGCATAACAGTATGAAGATCAACACTACAATATGTACTGTCTTTCCCTCTCTCTCACTCTCTTTCTCTCTCTCTCTCTCACGCACGTCGTGGCCCGAGGGTAGACAAAGGAGGTCAGGTTAATGAACAAATTACCAACTACGAACACTGATCGCGTGTACTGTGACTGTCCGTACGTAGAGCCAGGTCACTGAGAGAGACAGACAGACAGACAGCCAGAGACAGAGAGACATAGACAGAGACAGAGAGACAAAAACAGAGAGATAGACAGAGTAAACATGGGTCAGTGAGGAACAACTATAGGACTGATGAAACAACTGGTTGCTAGAGACCAACCCTCCTTTCCCCCTTCCGTAAACCCCAGAAAGACACTTGAAAGCCGCTGGAAGCTGAGGATAAGTGGCTGCTCGCGTCAAACCCCGACAAAAGCAACGGGGAATGCTTCAGCTTGAATGGAAGCTTAGCCTTCATCCCTAGGGTGGTAACCACGACCAACTTATCACATACACCGACTTATTCAAGCTTCGATCAGTGTAAAAAAATATGCTTCACAGATATGTATACCGAGATATCTTCAGGGATCTCTTGGAATATATATATATGTTAAATGTTGATGAAGACAGGAAGCTGTGATTTCGTGTGTAGGGCAAGGAGGAATAACATCTTGTAGGAGTGTGGAAGAGCCAGTTGTGGGTGTAGGGGAAGTTCGTGAGGCAGTGGGTAGAATGAAAGGGGGTAAGGCAGCTGGGATTGATGGGATAAAGATAGAAATGTTAAAAGCAGGTGGGGATATAATTTTGGAGTGGTTGGTGCTATTATTTAATAAATGTATGGAAGAGGGTAAGGTACCTAGGATTGGCAGAGAGCGTGTATTGTTCCTTTGTATAAAGGCAAAGGGGACAAAGAGAGTGCAAAATTATAGGGGAATAAGTCTGTTGAGTGTACCTGGTAAAGTGTATGGTAGAGTTATTATTGAAAGAATTAAGAGTAAAACAGAAAGCAGGATAGCAGATGAACAAGGGGGCTTTAGGAAAGGTAGGGGTGTGTAGACCAAGTGTTTACAGTGAAACATATAGGTGAACAGTATTTGGATAAGGGTAAAGATGTTTTTGTGGCATTTATGGATTTGGAAAAGGCGTATGATAGGGTAGATAGGGGGCAATGTGGCAGATGTTGCAGGTGTATGGAATAGGAGGAAGGTTACTGAAAGCAGTGAAGAGTTTTTATGAGGATAGTGAGGCTCAGGTTAGAGGTGTAGGAGGGAAGGGGACTATTTCCCAGTAAAAGTGGGCCTTAGACAAGGATGTGTGATGTCACCGTGGTTGTTCAATATATTTATAGATGGGGTTGTAAGAGAAGTGAATGCGAGGGTCTTGGCAAGAGGTGTTGGGCTAAAAGATAAAGAAGCAAATACAAAGTGGGAGTTGTCACAGTTGCTTTTTGCTGATGACACTGTGCTTTTGGGAGATTCTGAAGAGAAGCTGCAGAGGTTGGTGGATGAATTTGGTAGGGTGTGTAAAAGAAGAAAATTGAAAGTGAATATAGGAAAGAGTAAGGTGATGAGGTGTTACAAAATGACACGATATCTATTAACAATAGATATCTCCAGTGAACACTAGAAAGGAAAGCCCTTCTAGCATCCAGCCTGTTACTGGGCTTTTGCAACAAAGTCAGTATCCTGGTTCAGTTATCCGACATTTTATATAGATGAAGAGGATTACAACTGATAGGGTACTAACCAAAGTAAATGATTTAAAAGATTTATTAACAAAGTGAGAAAATCTAGGGTAGCAAAGTAAATCAAATATGAAGATATTAATTAAGATATCAATTAGGATAATTAGGAGGGTAGCTCCTACACTGCTCTCATATACAATAAGTCTGTGCTGAGGGCACATATATATAAATGACTCAGAGGTACCATCAGGTACAATGTCAGTAATAACAATAATATATATATATAATAATAAATGTGTGTACGAGTGTGCTCCCGGTAACTATAACTCGACTCAACCAGTGTACGACAGAACAACTTCTCATAAGCTAGCTGTACTAACAAATTGACAACCAGAACAGCTTGATTGTCTAGTAAAATGACCACTTCGCAGAACAGCACTATAACAGGCAACAGCAACACAGCATCAGGAACAAGGAGATAGAAAATCGACCCTAACTGGGGACCATCAGTAGATCCTCCAAAACAGTCATAAAACTCCCTTTCTACTGAAACTAGGTTCAGCATAAACAATCCCAAACTGTGGCGGTGCACAGATGCCTTGTCGAATTAGGTCCAGAGCTAGAGCTTGAGACCTGAGTTATCAAAGAGTGTCAAGGTGACACACAACCCAGAACAAAGTCGAATAATCACTGTCTAGTCTATTCTCTGTGAACAGAGTTACACAGAGTTCAGAGAAGTATGATTCGCCTCACCAACAAATACATACTCTACCCAACAGAGTCTAATGTCGAGAACAACAAGAGTGAGGAGTTGACTCGACGAAGGGCAGCAGGCCAGAGAGAGAGATCAAAGAGGAACAACCACCCAGCTCAGGTGTGTCCAGAGACTGACTCCTCCCCGCAACAAGACGCCGGCCGCGTAACAGTCGTTTGCCAACACCAAGGCAGTTACTACACACTCGAGCACAACATAAAATATTACATCCTACCTAATAAATAGCTAAGTTAAATAATAGTCTAATAATAATATAAAGCCAAATATTAACGATTTAGCTATAATCGAGAATATTCGCAATATAAAACTATAGAAAATTGAAATATACATTATATACATTGAGGCCCAGTTCAAGGGCGAACATGAGATAACAAAAGAATAGGTGACGAAAGATTGGATATCAGATTGGAGGGAGAGAGTATGGAGGAGGTGAATGTATTCAGATATTTGGGAGTGGACATGTCGGCGGATGGGTCTATGAAGGATGAGGTGAATCATAGAATTGATGAGGGGAAAAGGGTGAGTGGAGCACTTCGAGTCTGTGGAGACAAAGAACCTTGTCTATGGAAGTAAGAGGGAATGTATGAGAGTATAGTTATACCAACGCTCTTATATGGGTGTGAAGCATGGGTGATGAATGTTGCAACGAGGAGAAGGCTGGAGGCAGTGGAGATGTCATGTCTGAGGTCAATGTGTGGTGTGAATATAATGCAGAGAATTCGGAGTTTGGAAATTAGGAGGAGGTGCGGGATTACCAAAACGATTGTCCAGAGAGCTGAGGAGGGTTGTTGAGGTGGTTTGGACATGTAGAGAGAATGGAACGAGACAGAGTGACTTCGAGAGTGTATAAATCTGTAGTGGAGGGAAGGCGGGTAGGGGTCGGCCTAGGAAAGGTTGGAGGAGGGGTAAAGGAAGTTTGTGGCGAGGGCTTGGACTTCCAGCAAGCATGTGTGAGCGTATTTGATAGGAGTGAATGGAGGCATATGGTTTTTAATACTTGACGTGCTGTTGGAGTGTGAGCAAAGTAACATTTATGAAGGATTCAGGAAACCGGCAGGCCGGACTTGAGTTCTGGAGATGGGAAGTACAGTGCCGGCACTCTGAAGGAGGGGTGTTAATGTTGCAGTTTTATAACTGTAGTGTAAAGCACCCTTCTGGCAAGACAGTGATGGAGTGAATGATGATGAAAGTTTTTCTTTTCGGGCCACCCTGCCTTGGTGGGAATCGGCCGATGTGTTAATAAAATAAAATAAAAATATATATATATATATATATATATATATATATATATATATATATATATATATATATATGTGTGTGTGTGTGTGTGTGTGTGTGTGTGTGTGTGTGTGTGTGTGTACATTGAACATATCTGTGAATATGTTCGTGTGAGAAATTTAGAGATTGCAGCGCCAGAATAGAGCCCTCACGTTAACACATAAGAACACTCACACGAACCAGAACACATAAATGGACCAGCACACTCACATGGAAGAAAACAGATACATGAACCAGCACACTCACATGAACCAGAACACATACATGGACCAGCACACTCACATGGAAGAAAACAGATACATGAACCAGCACACTCACATGAACCAGAAAACATACATGGACCAGCACACTCACATGAACCAGTACATTCACATGGACCAGAACACATAAATGGACCAGCACACTCACATGAAGCAGAACACATACATGGACCAGCACACTCACATGGAAGAGAACAGATACATGAACCAGGACACTAACATGGACCAGAACACATACATAGACCAGCACACTCACATGGACCAGAACACATACATGGTCAAGCACACTCACATGGACCAGAACACATACATGGACCAGCACTCACATGGACCAGAACACATACATGGACCAGCACACTCACATGGACCAGAACACATACATGGACCAGCACACTCACATGGACCATCACACCCACATGGACCAGAACACATACATGGACCAGCACACTCACATGGACCAGCACACTCACATGGACCATGTTACAAAATGACACGATATCTATTAGTAATAGACATCTCCAGTGAACACTAGAAAGAATAGCCCTTCTAGCATCCAGCCTGTTACTGGGCTTTTGTAACAAAGTCAGTATCCTGGTCCAGTTATCCGACATATTATCATTATCACCATTGGATCCTAATTAAAATAGCTAACTCAAATAATAATATAAAGCAAGATATTAACGATTTAGCTATTATCGAAAATATCAGCATTATATAATTATAAGAAAAGAAATATACATAATAAATTTATATAAACATGTATATATATTGTGGCCCATTCTGGGGTCGCAATAGACCAGCACACATACATGGACCAGCACACTCACATGGACCAGAACACATACATGGACCAGCACACTCACATGGACCAGAACATATACATGGACCAGCAACCTCACATGGACCAGCACACATACATGGACCAGCACACTCACATGGACCAGAACACATACATGGACCAGCACACTCACATGGACCAGAACACATACATGGACCAGCACACTCACATGGACCAGAACAGCTGTGCTTGACAGGGAAGCAGGAGGGGCGCAACCCAGCCAACCAACGCACAAATGGAAGGGGAGGGAGGGGAAAGGGAGGAAGAAGGGAGAAAGGGAGGGAAGGGGGGATAGAGAGAGGGAGGTTGATGGAACAGGGAGAGAAGAAATAAAAAGGAGAACGTGGAAAGAGGGAGAGGAGATGGATAAAGAATAATAACTGCAGAGAGAGACAGAAGAAGGGGAAGATATATGATATGATCCAAGAAGGAGGATAGATGGAAGAAAAGAAGTAAGAAGAGGAAGGAAGAGGGCAAGCAGGGAGGAGGGAGGAAGGTAGGGAGGGAGGAACGGAAGGAGGGAGGGAGCAAAGGAGGGAGGGAGGGAAGGAGGTTGAGAAGGAGGGAGGGAGGGAAGGAGGTTGAGGAGGGAGGGAATGAGGTTGGGAAGGAGGGAGAGAGGGAAGAAGGTTGGAAAGGAGGGAGGGAAGGAAGGAAGGAGGGACACACACACACACACACACACACACACACACAACACATACACACATAACACACACACACAACACACACACACACACACACACACACACACACATAACACACACACACACACACACACACACACACACACACACATAACACACACACACACACACACACACACACACACACACACACACATAACACACACACACACACACACCTCCAATATACCAACATTCTGATATAATTGCAACATTCAACATTCAATTATAAACGGCCTGAAATCGTAATGGTATTTTCACTGTGAAGTATTTCAATAATCTGGTATAATCCAGGGAGGACATTTATTGGTTATTATAGCAGTGTCCAGAGTGTTGCTGCTAATTGTTCTCCCTCTATATGTATTGTCTACTGTCTACATGTCTTCTTGTTAGGTGTGTGTGTGTGTGTGTGTGTGTGTGTGTGTGTGTTGCTCACCTAGTTGTGGTTGCATGGGTCGATTCACAGCTCCTGACCCCGCCTCTTCACTGGCCTCTACTGGGTCACTCTTCCTGCTCCATGAGCTTTATCATACCTCTTCTTAAAGCTATATATGGATCCTGCCTCCACTACATCACTTCCCAGACTTTTCCACTTCCTGACAACTCTGTGACTGAAGAAATACTTCCTAACATCTCTGTGATTCATCTGAGTCTTCAATTTCCAACTGTGACCCCTTGTTGCTATGTCCCATCTCTGGAACATCCTGTCTCTGTCCACTTTGTCAATTCCTCTCAGCATTTTAAAGGTCGTTATCATATCCCCCCTATCTCTCCTGTCCTCCAGTGTCGTCAGGTCGATTTCCCTTAACCTCTCCTCGTAGGACATACCCCTTAGCTCCGGGATTAGTTTTGTTGTCAACCTTTGCAACAATAATTTCCGTACGTGCTTGGCTAGGTGTGGGTTCCAAACTGGTGCTGCATACTCCAATATAAGCCTGACGTACACAGTGTACAGGGTCCTGAACGATTCCTTATTAAGATGTCGGAATGCTGTTCTTAGGTTTGCTAGGCGCCCGTATGCTGCAGCAGTTATTTGGTTAATGTACGCCTCAGATGTGCCCGGTGTTATACTCACTCAAAGATCCTTTTCCTTGAGTGAGGTTTGTAGTCTCTGGCCCCTTAGACTGTACTCCGTCTGCGGTCTTCTTTGCCCTTCCCCAATCTTCATGACTTTGCACTTGGTGGGATTGAACTCCAGGAGCCAGTTTCTGTACCAGGCCTGCAACCTGTTCAGATCCCTTTGTAGTTCTGCCTGGTCCTCGTCCTATTGAATTCTTCTCATCAACTTCACATCATCAGCAAACAGGGTCACTTCGGAGTCTATTCCTTCCGTCATGTCGTTCACAAATACCAGAAACAGCACCGGTCCTATACTGACCCCTGTGGAACCCCACTCGTCACAGGTGCCCACTCTCACACCTCGCCACGTACCATGACTCGCTGCTGTCTTCCTGACAGGTATTCCCTGATCCATTGGAGTGCCTTCCCTGTTATCTCTTCCTGGTCCTCCAGCTTCTGCACTAATCTCTTGTGTGGAACTGTGTCAAACGCCTTCTTACAGTCCAAGAAAATGCAATCTACCCACC
>WNWK01001744.1:92500-162500 GCA_009830355.1 Cherax destructor | reverse complement strand
GACACAGCCTAGCACAACACTGCCTAGCACAACCCAGCCTAGCACAACACTGCCTAGCACAACACTGCCTAGCACAACACAGCCTAGCACAACACAGCCTAGCACAACACAGCCTAGCACAACACTGCCTAGCACAACACTGCCTAGCAGAACACTGCCTAGGACAACACAGCCTAGCACAACACAGCCTAGCACGACACAGCCTAGCACAACACAGCCTAGCACAACACTGCCTAGCACAACACAGCCTATCACAACACTTCCTAGCACAACACTGCCTAGGACAACACAGCCTAGCACAACACAGCCTAGTACAACACAGCCTAGCACAACACAGCCTAGCACAACACAGCCTAGCACAACACAGCCTAGCACAACACTGCCTAGCACAACACTGCCTAGGACAACACAGCCTAGCACAACACAGCCTAGCACGACACAGCCTAGCACAACACTGCCTAGCACAACACTGCCTAGGACAACACAGCCTAGCACAACACAGCCTAGCACGACACAGCCTAGCACAGTACAGCCTAGCACAACACAGCCTAGCACGACACAGCCTAGCACAACACTGCGTAGCACAACACTGCCTAGCACAACACAGCCTAGCACAACACAGCCTAGCACAACCCAGCCAGCTGACCTCTAATTTCTAGATCACCGTGACGCGAATATATGGAAGGTCAGACGAGTAAGAGAAGGTAGGAAGATTAGGAGAGCTTAAATTAAGGGAGCTTTAATTAGGGGAGATTTCTATAGGGCTTTCAATAGGAAAGCTTTCGATAGGGTAGCTTTCAATAGTAGAGCTTTTATTAGGGGAGCTTTCAATTGGAGATCTTTCAATTGGAGAGCTTTGAATAGGAGAGCGTTCAATATGAGAGCTTTAATTAGTGGAGCTCTCAATAGGGGAGCTTTAATTAGGAGAGCTTTCAATAGGGGAGCTTTAAATAGGGGAGCTTTAAATAGGGGATCTTTAAATAGGGGAGCTTTAAATAGAGGAGCTTTAAATAGGGGAGCTTTCAACAGAGCATTCAATAGGGGAGCTTTCATTAGGGGAGATTTCAATAACCTTCTCTCTCCTGAAGGGTTTAGCGTTTCCCCTTGATAATGATGCTAGTCATCTCACTGGTGTGACCTTCGCTGAGTTACGAGTGAGAGATGACGGACGGTGAGAGTGTCAGGGATGCTGTGTCGAGTCACGTGTTTTGACGATGTAAATCCAGATGTAATCCTGTTAACCCTTTTGAGGCCTAGTTCCTAGGCCTTCTTTGTATCCATATGCTCTTGCCCTACCATCCACAGGATGGATATGAGGTGCTTTTGAAGGAGAAGAGAGAGAGAGAGAGAGAGAGAGAGAGAGAGAGAGAGAGAGAGAGAGAGAGAGCAATGTAAAGAGGTCGTAATACTGCCAACACAGCAGTGTAATAAAGTCAGTGTACAACATGGGCGCCATGGGTACAATAAGAAAACACTGCGTTAACGTGTGTGGACCAAGACTCTTCAACCTTCTTCCAGCAGATGTTAAAAATACTGTCCGAGTGATGTTAGAAGTTTTCAAGAGGAAACTGGACTGTCCACTCCACCCTCCCACTCCACCCTCCACTCCATCCTCTCACTCTACCCTCCCACTCCACCAACTCCTCTCATATTTTGCCAGGAATAAGATCTCTCTCTCTCAGTTTCCTATTCCACAGTCACTAAAAACAACGGATATAGCCCCACTCCATAAAGGTGGCAGCAAAGCAGTAGCTAAGAACTATACACCAATAGCTCTAACGTCCAACATCATAAAAATCTTTGAAAGAGTTCTAAGAAGCAGGATTGCAAACCACTTGGACTCCCCAAAACTGCACAACCCAGGGCAACTTGGGTTCAGAGCAGGTCGCTCCTGCCTCTCACAACTACTGGATCACTATGATATGGTCTTGGATGCACTGGAAGAAAAACAGGACAGATGTAATATACATAGACTTTGCAAAAGTCTTTGACAAGTGTGATCATGGTGTAATAACACACAAAGTAAGTGCTAAAGGAATAACTGGCAAAGTAGGCAGATGGATCTTCAACTTCCTAACCAATCGAACACAAAGAGTAGTGGTAAACAGAGTTAAATCGGAAGCTGCCATAGTGAAAAGCTCTCTGTTCCACAAGGCACAGTACTCGCCCCCATCCTGTTCCTCATCCTCATATCAGACATCAGACATAGATAGAGATGTAATCCACAGCACCGTGTCATCCTTTGCAGACGATACTAGGATCTGCATGAGAGAGTCATCTATTGAGGGCACGGTTAACATCCAAGAAGATATAAACCAAGTTTTCCAATGGGCAACAGAAAACAATATGATGTTCAATGAAGACAAATTCCAGCTACTCCGTTATGGAAAACTGGAGGAAATAATAACTAGAACTGAGTATACTACAAACTTTGATCATACAATAGAGCGGAAAAATAATGTGAGGGACCTGGGAGTAGTAATGTCTGAGGATCTCACTTTCAAGGATCACAACAGCGCCACGATCACAACTGCAAAGAAAATGATAGGATGAATAATGAGAACGTTCAAAACAAGAGATGCCAAGCCAGTGATGATCCTTTTCAAATCACTTGTTCGCTCTAGGCTGGAATATTGCTGTACATTAACATCTCCGTTCAAAGCAGGTGAAATTGCAGATCTAGAGAGTGTAGAGAGAACCTTTACTGCACATATAAGTTCCACCAAACACTGGGAACGCTTGGAAGCACTTGTACTCACTGGAACGCAGGCGAGAGAGATATATCATAATCTACACTTGGAAATTCCTAGAAGGAATGGTCCCGAATCTGCACACAGAAATCACTCCCTACGAAAATAAAAGACTGGGCAGGTGGTGCAACATACCCACAGTGAAAAGTAGGGGGCGCCATTAGTACACTAAGAGAAAACACCATAAGTGTCCGGGGCCCAAGACTGTTCAACATTCTCCCACCAAGCATAAGGGGAATTACCAATAGACCCCTGGCTGCCTTCAAGAGGGAGCTGAACAGATACTTAAAGTCGGTGCCGGATCAGCCAGGCTGTGGTTCGTACGGTTGCTTCTTTTGATTATAATAATAATAATAATAATAATAATAATTAATAATATAATAATAATAATAATAATAATGTGGTTCGTACGTTGGACTACGTGCGGCCAGCAGTAACAGCCTTGTTGATCAGACCCTGATCCACCGGGAGGTCTGGTCATGGACCGGGCCGCGGGGGTGTTGATCCCCGGAATACCCTCCAGGTAGACTCCAGGTAGGTATTCGTCTTCCCTCCCTTCCCCTCACCCTTCCCTCCATCCCTTATCCTCACCCTTCCCTTCTTACCTTCACCCTTCCGTCCTTATCCCTCACCCTTCCCTTTTTACCCTCACCCTTCCCTCCTTATCCCTCACCCTTCCCTCCCTCTCTTCCCCTCACCCCTCCTTCCCTCTCATCTGCCACTCACACAAGACAGGTTACTGAGGCACCTTAACCCCTCACTCCTAGCACTCAAGCGGTAACATGAGCAGCGCTTCAAGTGGCACTCAGGCGGCACTCTAAAGAGGGGAAAACGGGAGGGGGAGGAGGGGGTAGAGGGGAGGGGCAGGGAGACCGTAGGTAGAGTGGAGAAAGGAGGGGGTGGTGGGGAGTTGTGTAGCACTCTCCTGGGTGGTGGAGGGAGGGGGTGACAGCAGACAGGTGGTGACAGCAGGCAGGAGGTGACAGAAGAAAGGTGGTGACAGAAGATAGGAGGTAACAGCAGAGAAGTGGTGACAATAGACAGGTGGTGACACAGCTGGTGACAGCAGACAGGTAATGACAGCAGACAGGTGGTACAACAATCTATTGATAGACTGGCACCTATATACACCCCAAAGACCCATGTGTGTATCATCTCTACACTGCCATCCCGTAGATGGTAGCCACCAGACACTACCATCCTGTAGATGGTAGCCACCAGCCACTACCATCCACAGGATGGTAGTGGCTAGTTTATTGTACACCTCATATCCATCCTGAGGATGGTAGTGGCTAGTTTATTGTGTACCTCATATCCATCCTGTGGATGGTAGTGGCTAGTTTATTGTGTACCTCATATCCATCCAGTGGATGGTAGTGGCTAGTTTATTGTGTACCTCATATCCATCCTGAGGATGGTAGTGGCTAGTTTATTGAGTACCTCATATCCATTCCGTGGATTGTAGTGGCTAGTTTATTGTGTACCTCATATCCATTCCGTGGATTGTAGTGGCTAGTTTATTGTGTACCTCATATCCATCCAGTGGATGGTAGTTACTAGTTTATTGTGTACCTCATATCCATCCTGTGGATGGTAGTGGCTAGTTTATTGTGTACCTCATATCCATCCTGAGGATGGTAGTGGCTAGTTTATTGTGTACCTCATATCCATTCCGTGGATTGTAGTGGCTAGTTTATTGTGTACCTCATATCCATCCTGATGATGGTAGTGGCTAGTTTATTGTGTACCTCATATCCATCCTGAGGATGGTAGTGGCTAGTTTATTGAGTACTTCATATCCATTCCGTGGATGGTAGTGGCTAGTTTATTGAGTACCTCATATCCATTCCGTGGATTGTAGTGGCTAGTTTATTGTGTACCTCATATCCATCCAGTGGATGGTAGTGGCTAGTTTATTGTGTACCTCATATCCATCCTGTGGATGGTAGTGGCTAGTTTATTGTGTACCTCATATCCATCCTGAGGATGGTAGTGGCTAGTTTATTGTGTACCTCATATCCATTCCGTGGATTGTAGTGGCTAGTTTATTGTGTACCTCATATCCATCCTGATGATGGTAGTGGCTAGTTTATTGTGTACCTCATATCCATCCTGAGGATGGTAGTGGCTAGTTTATTGAGTACCTCATATCCATTCCGTGGATGGTAGTGGCTAGTTTATTGAGTACCTCATATCCATTCCGTGGATTGTAGTGGCTAGTTTATTGTGTACCTCATATCCATCCAGTGGATGGTAGTGGCTAGTTTATTGTGTACCTCATATCCATCCTGAGGATGGTAGTGGCTAGTTTATTGTGTAAATCCTATCCATTCCGTGGATGGTAGTGACTAGTTTATTGTACACCTCATATCCATCCTGTGAATGGTAGCACAAAAGCATATGGATACACAATAGGCCTAGGAACTAGACCTCAAAAGAGTTAACAGGATTACATCTGGATTTATATCTACAATTGTCTTATGGGTTAAAAGCAAATTTAGGATATTTGCTTAATATGTCTGGTAACTTATATCGATTTACAGAATATATTGACATATCACATAGTGTGTGGAGTGCTTCACTAACACGATACACGGGGGCGTCAACTCCGGGGCAAGAGCTGCAACACACATGTGGTCAGTTCAATCTGAAGACGTACGACGGATCGAACGAAAGCGTTCACAAGTTAGCGTTATATTTCACTGTAGTAATGCGCATGTCTGAATATTTCTGGTAGTCTCTTCATCCCCCCCTGACCTTCCTCCCTGACCCCCCTCACCACCTTTCATTCCGTCTCACCACCTCTCATTCCCCTCTCACCACCTCTCATTCCCCTCTCACCACCTCTCATTCCCCCCTCACCACCTTATATTCCCCTCTCATCACCTCTCATTCCCGCTTCACTCCACCTACCACCTCCAACGCTCCCCCACTATACCACCTCCAACACACCCCCACTCTACCCACCACCCCCAACATTCTCCCACTCCACCCATCACCTCCCAAAACACCCCACTCTACCCACCACCTCCAACACTCTCCACTCCACCCATCACCTCCAACACACCCCCACTCTACCCACCACCTCCAACACTCTCCCACTCCACCCACCACCTCCAACACTCCCCCACTATACCCACCACCTCCAGCAATCAATCACTCCACCCACCTCCAACGCTCCCTCACCACCTCCAGCACCCCTCACTCCACCCACCACCTCCAACACTCTCCCCCTCCACCCACCACCTCCAACACTCTCCCCCTCCACCCACCACCTCCAACACACCTCCACTCTACCCACCACCTCCAACACTCCCTCACTCCACCCACCACTCCCCAACCACCTCCAGCACTCCCTCACTCCACCCACCACCTCCAGCAGTCCCTCACTCCACCTACCACCTCCAGCACTCCCTCACCATCTCCAACACTTCCCCACCACCTCCAACACTCTCCCCCTCCACCCACCACCTCCAACACTCTCCCCCTCCACCCACCACCTCTAACACACTCCCACTCTACAAACCACCTCCAACACTCTCCCCCTCCACCCACCACCTCCAACACACCTCTACTCTACCCACCACCTCCAACACTCCCTCACTCCACCCACCACTTCCAACGCCACTCCCCAACCACCTCCGGCACTCTCTCACTTCACCCACCACCTCCAGCACTCCTCCCACCACCTCCAACACTCCCCCACCACCTCCAGCACTCCACCACCTAAAACACTCCCTCACTCCCTTACCCCATACCTCCCCACCCTCCAACACTCTCCCCCTCCAACCACCACCTCCAACACACTCCCACTCTACCCACCACCTCCAACACTCTCCCACTCTACCCATCACCTCTAACACTTCCTCACTCCACCCACCACCTCCAACACTCCCCACTCCACCCACCACCTCCAACACACTCCCACTCTACCCATCACCTCTAACACTTCCTCACTCAACCCACCACCTCCAACACTCCCTCACTCCCCCACCACCTCCAACACTCTCCCCTCCACCCACCACCTCCAACACTCCCTCACTCTACCCACTACCTCCAACACTCCCTCACTCCACCCACCACCTCCAACACACCCCAACTCTACCCACCACCTCCAATACACCCCCACTCCACATACTACTTCAACTACTCCACCCACCACTTCCAACACTCGACCCACCACCTCCAACACTCCACCCACCACCTCCCCACTCCATCCACCACCTCCAACACCACCCACCACCTCCAACACTCCACCCACTACTTCCACTACTCCACCCACCACTTCCAACACTCGACCCACCACCTCCAACACTCCACCCACCACCTCCAACACTCCACCCACCACCTCCCCACTCCATCCACCACCTCCAACACTCCACCCACCACCTCCAACACTCCAACCACGACCTCCCCATTCTATCCACCACCTCCAACACTCCACCCACTACTTCCATTGCTCCACCCACCACTTCTAACATTCCACCCACCAACCACCTCCAACATTCCGCCCACCACCACTACTCCTCCCACCACCTCCAACACTCCACCCATCACATCCAACACTCCACCCACCACCTCCACTACTCCACCCACGACCTGCACTACTCCACCCACCACTTCCAACACTCCATCCACCATCTCCAACCCTCCACCCACCACCTCCAACACTCCACCCACTACTTCCACTACTCCACCCACCACTTCCAACACTCGACCCACCACCTCCCCATTCATCCACCACTTCCAACACTCCACCCACTACTTCCATTGTTCCACTCACCACTTCTAACACTCAACCAACCACCTCCAACACTCTATCCACCTCCTCCAACACTCCACCCACCACCTCCACTACTCCACCCACCACCTCCAACACTCCACCAACCACCTCCAACATTCCGCCCATCACCACTACTCCACCCTCCACCTCCAACACTCCACCCATCACATCCAACACTCCACCCACCACCTCCACTACTTCACCCACTACCTCCAACACTCCACTCACAACCTCCTCTACTTCATTCACCACCTCCAACACTCCACCACCACTCTCCACTACTCCACCCACCACCTCCAACACTCCACCCACCACCTCCACACCTCTCACCTCCACCTCCACCTCCTCCAACACTCCACCCACCACCTCCACTACTCCACCCACCTCTCCAACACTCCACTCACCACCTCCACTACTCCACCACCACCTCCAACACTCCACCCACCTCTCCAACACTCCACCCATCCACCTCACCCACTCCACTCCACCCACCTCTCCAACACTCCACCCCACCTCCACTACTCCACCCACCTCCAACACTCCACCACTACCTCCACTACTCCACCCACCTCCTCCAACACTCCACTCACCACCTCCACTACTCCACCACCACCTCCAACACTCCACCCACCTCCTCCAACACTCCACCCACCACCTCCACTACTCCACCCACCTCCTCCAACACTCCACCCACCACCTCCAACACTCCACCCACCTCTTCCAACACTCCACCCACCACCTCCACTACTCCACCCACCTCCTCCAACACTCCACCCACTATCTCCACTACTCCACCCACCTCCTCCAACACTCCACTCACCACTTCCACTACTCCACCCACCACCTCCAACACTCCACCCACCTTCTCCAACACTCCACTCACCACCTCCACTACTCCACCCACCACCTCCAACACTCCACCCACCTCTTCCAACACTCCACGCACCACCTCCACTACTCCACCCACCTCCTCCAACACTCCACCCACTACCTCCACTACTCCACCCACCTCCTCCAACACTCCACTCACCACCTCCACTACTCCACCCACCACCTCCAACACTCCACCCACCTCTTCAACACTCCACCATCACCTCACTCTCCACCCACCTCCTCCAACACTCCACCACCACCTCCAACACTCCACCCACCTCTTCCAACACTCAACCCACCACCTCCACTACTCCACCCACCTCCTCCAACACTCCACCCACTACCTCCACTACTCCACCCACCTCCTCCAACACTCCCCTCACCACTTCCACTACTCCACCCACCTCCTCCAACACTCCCCTCACCACTTCCACTACTCCACCCACCACCTCCAACACTCGCTAGATGGTAATTATGGATAGGCGACCTTCAAATTGCTGGACCTGGATAAGAATAATGAATAGGAGCGCTTGTCGTCTAGCCTGCTCATCCCTCTCTATCCCCTTCCCTCCCCTTATATCCCCTTGCCTCCCTTTCTATCACCTTAACCCCCCCTCTCTATCTCCTTTCTTCCCTCTTGATCCCCTTCCCGCTCTCTTTATCACCTCTATCCTTCCCTCCTTCTCTATTCCTTTCTCTTCCTCTCTATTTCCTTCTCCATCCCTCTCTAATATTTCACATCTCCACAATATCTCCCTGACCTCCATCATCTCTTACATGTCTCTTCATGTCTCCCAGTTTCCTCCAACTTTCCCCACCTTTCACTTCTTTCTGTTCGTTCCTCGGAGACTTTTCTTTCAAGGAGGAGGAGAGGAGAAAGTTGTCTTCTTAGCTACTGGACCGTGCCTGCTGCTGGTACCTCATGCTGCAAGATATACTGGTATACCTTCCAGTGGGATATACTGGCATACCTTCCAGTGGGATAAACTGGTATACCTTCAGTGGGATATACTGGTATACTTTCCAGTGGGATATACTAGTATACCTTCCAGTGGGATATACTAGTATACCTTCCAGTGGGATATACCTCTTGATCAAAAGTATATCTCAGAGTTTAATATTCAGGGATTGTGGTGGTGTATATCTCTCTATCTCTTACAGTAGTGGTGAATATCTCTCTCTATCTCTTACTGTAGTGGTGAATATGTCTCTCTATCTCTTACTGTAGTGGTGAATATGTCTCTCTATCTCTTACTGTAGTGGTGTATATCTCTCTACTTCTTACTGTAGTGGTGTATATATCTCTACTACTTACTGTTGTGGTGTATATCTCTCTACTTCTTACTGTAGTGGTGTATATATCTCTACTACTTACTGTTGTGGTGTATATCTCTCTACTTCTTACTGTAGTGGTGTATATATCTCTACTACTTACTGTAGTGGTGTATATCTCTATCTCTTGCTGTAGTGGTGTATATCACTCTACTTCTTACTGTAGTGGTGTATATCTATCTCTTACTGTAGTGGTGTATATCTCTCTACTTCTTACTGTAGTGGTGTGCATCTCTCTATTTCTTACTGTAGTGGTGTATATCTCTCTACGTCTTACTGTAGTGGTGTATATCTCTCTGTCTCTTGCTGTAGTGGTGTATATCTCTCTACTTCTTATTGTAGTGGTGTATATCTCTCTATCTCTTGCTGAAGTGGTCTATATCTCTCTATCTCTTGCTGTAGTGGTGTATATATCTCTACTTCTTACTGTAGTGGTGTATATCTATCTCTTACTGTAGTGGTGTACATCTCTCTATTTCTTACTGTAGTGGTGTATATCTCTCTACGTCTTACTGTAGTGGTGTATATCTCTCTATCTCTTGCTGAAGTGGTGTATATCTCTCTATCTCTTGCTGTAGTGGTGTATATCTATATCTTACTGTAGTGGTGTATATCTCTCTACTTATTACTGTAGTGGTGTATATATCTCTATCTCTTGCTGTAGTGGTGTATATCTCTCTACTTCTTACTGTAGTGGTGTATATCTCTCTGTCTCTTGCTGTAGTGGTGTATATCTCTCTACTTCTTATTGTAGTGGTGTATATTCTCTATCTCTTGCTGAGTGGTGTATTCTATCTCTTGCTGTAGTGGTGTATATATCTCTACTTCTTACTGTAGTGGTGTATATCTCTATCTCTTGCTGAAGTGGTGTATATCTCTCTATCTCTTACTGTAGTGGTGTATATCTATCTCTTACTGTAGTGGTGTATATCTCTCTACTTCTTACTGTAGTGGTGTATATATCTCTATCTCTTGCTGTAGTGGTGTATATCTATCTCTTACTGTAGTGGTGAATATCTCTCTCTATCTCTTAATGTAGTGGTGAATATCTTTCTCTATCTCTTACTGTAGTGGTGAATATCTCTCTCTATCTCTTACTGTAGTAGTGAATATCTCTCTATCTCTTGCTGAGTGGTGAAAATCTCTCTATCTCTTACTGTAGTGGTGATATCTCTATCTCTTACTGTAGTGGTGTATATCTCTACTTCTTACTGTAGTGGTGTATATTCTATCTCTTACTGTAGTGGTGTATATCTCTATTTCTTACTGTAGTGGTGTATATCTCTCTATCTCTTACTGTAGTGGTGAATATTCTCTATCTCTTACTGTAGTGGTGTATATCTCTCTATCTCTTACTGTAGTGGTGTATTCTTCTATCTCTTACTGTAGTGGTGTATATCTCTCTACTTTTACTGTAGTGGTGTATATATCTCTCTATCTCTTACTGTAGTGGTGTATATCTCTCTACTTCTTACTGTAGTGGTGTATATCTCTCTATCTCTTGCTGTAGTGGTGTATATCTCTCTACTTCTTATTGTAGTGGTGTATATCTCTCTTCTTCTTACTGTAGTGGTGTATATCTCTCTACTTCTTACAGTTGTGGTGTATATCTCTCTACTTCTTACTGTAGTGGTGTGTATATCTCTACTTCTTACTGTAGTGGTATATATCTCTCTACTTCTTACTGTAGTGGTGTATATCTCTCTACTTTTTACTGTAGTGGTGCATCTCTCTCTATCTCTTGCTGTATTGGTGTATATCTCTCTACTACTTACTGTAGTGGTGTATGTCTTTCTACTTCTTACTGTAGTGGTGTGTATATCTCTACTTCTTACTGTAGTGGTATATATCTCTCTACTTCTTACTGTAGTGGTGTATCTCTCTCTATCTCTTGCTGTAGTGGTGTATATCTCTTTACTTCTTACTGTAGTGGTGTATATCTCTCTACTTCTTACTGTAGTGGTGTATATCTCTCTACGTTTTACTGTAGTTGTGTATCTCTCTCTATCTCTTGCTGTAGTGGTGTATATCTCTCTACTTCTTACAGTAGTGGTGTATATCTTTCTACTTCTTACTGTAGTGGTGTATATCTCTCTACTTTTTACTGTAGTTGTGTATCTCTCTCTATCTCTTGCTGTAGTGGTGTATGTCTCTCTACTTCTTACAGTAGTGGTGTATATCTCTCTACTTCTTACTGTAGTGGTGTATATCTCTCTACTTTTTACTGTAGTTGTGTATCACTCTCTATCTCTTGCTGTAGTGGTGTATATCTCTCTACTTCTTACAGTAGTGGTGTATATCTCTCTACTTCTTACAGTAGTTGTGTATATCTCTCTACTTTTTACTGTAGTGGTGTATCTCTATCTCTTGCTGTAGTGGTGTATATCTCTCTACTACTTACTGTAGTAGTGTATGTCTTTCTACTTCTTACTGTAGTGGTGTACACCTACTACAACATTATTTCCCTTACATACTCCCCCAATTATTGAAGTTGTTATATTCCGTTGGTTCCTGTTTGCTTTATCCAATTCTTCCTATCTCCCGCATTCTCTTCCTATTCCTTTTCCTCTTCCTACGACGCTTCCCAACCTCCAGATCATCTTACGATCCGCCCTCTCCTTCAGATCATGCTCTCCCACGCTCTCTCTGACTTTCTCACGCTCTCTCTTACTCTCCCACGCTCTCTCTGACTTTCCCACGCTCTCTCTGACTTTCTCACGCTCTCTCTGACTTTCTCACGCTCTCTCTCTGACTCTCCCACGCTCTCTCTGACTTTCCCACGCTCTCTCTGACTTTCCCACGCTCTCTCTGACGTTCCCACGCTCTCTCTTACTCTCCCATGCTCTCTCTGACTTTCCCACGCTCTCTCTGACTTTCCCACGCTCTCTCTGACTTTCCCACGCTCTCTCTTACTCTCCTATGCTCTCTCTTACTCTCCCACGCTCTCTCTTACTCTCCCACGCTCACTCTTACTCTCCCACGCTCTCTCTTACTCTCCCACGTTCACGCTTACTCTCCCACGCTCTCTCTTACTCTTCCACGCTCTCTCTTACTCTCCCACGCTCTCTTACTCTTCCACACTCTTACTCTTCCATGCTCTCTCTTACTCTCCCACGCTCTCTCTTACTCTTTCACGCTCTCTCTTACTCTCCCACGCTCTCTCTTTCTCTCCTACGTTAATTCTCCCTCTCCATATATTGTCTGTCTGTCTGTCTCTCTCTCTCTCTCTCTCTCTCTCTCTCTCTCTCTCTCTTCTCTCTCTCTTGCTTGGCACCTCCAAGACTCCACTCATTAGCGTCTCATAAACCGCTCTCAAACTCCTGGACCCTCCCTCCACCCTAGATCAACCCCAGTTGGTGTTCAGCTTCCATTACACCACCATCTATCACACCACTATCTATCACACCACCATCTATCACACCACTATCGATCACACCACCATCTATCACACCACTATCGATCACACCACTATCTATCACACCACCATCTATCACACCACCCTCTTTCGCACCACCATATATCACACCACTTTCTATCACACCACCATCTATTACACCACTATCTATCACACCACCATCTATCACTCCACCATCTATCATACCACTATCTATCACACCACTATATATCACACCACCATCTATCACACCACCATCTATCACACCACTATCTATCACACCACCATCTATCACACCACCTTCTTTCACACCACCATCTATCACACCACCATCTATCACACCACCATCTATCACTCCACCATCTATCACACCACCATCTATCACACCACCATCTATCACACCACCATCTATCACACCACCATCTATCACACCACCATCTATCACTCCACTATCTATCACACCACCATCTATCACACCACCATCTATCACTCCACCATCTATCACACCATCTATTACTGCACCATCTATCACACCACTATCTATCACACCACCATCTATCACACCACCATCTATCACACCACCTCTATCACTCCACCATCTATCACACCACCATCTATCACACCATCAACTATCACACCACCATCTATCACACCACCATCTACCACACCACCATCTAGAACTGGTCTAGAACGAGTAGAAAATCAACCCGTACAATGTTAGAACTTTCCGCTGATAATGGAAATCCCGGGTTCTATTCCGGGCTGGGATAGGCAAGGCTGCAAGGTTTATCTAAAATAGGATATTGTAAGGATGGTGATAAAGATGAATAGGGAAGGATGGAAATAATAATAATAATAATAATAATAATAATAATAATATAAGTAATAAAATAATATAAGTAATAATAATAATAATAATAATAATAATAATAATAATAATAATAATAATAATAATAATAATTCTCTCCCTTACCTTAATCCCCTCCCCAACACATGAAATCTTACCCCACACTCCCCACATGTTAATCCTCAACTCTCCCCACGCCCTTTAACCCACTCCTTTAAACGTGTGGGGTGTTAAGAGAATTTAGAAGTTGGGCGAAGAGTTGAATTAGAGAGAGAGAGAGAGAGAGAGAGAGAGAGAGAGAGAGAGAGAGAAGAGATAGCACATCTCGCCCCCAAGTTCACAACATCCCCCTCTCTACTACCAAACTAAATTGTTATAACTATGACCCTAATTTTTAAAGGGAGGGGTAAGCCAGCGGAAGGCCTCGGTCATATGACCAAAAGCTCCAGCGGCGGGTCATCATATGACTAAGACCCGCGTCAGGAAACACTTGTCCTGTTTCCTGACGAACCTTACCTGACCCTCTCCACTATCCCCCTTCCCATGAAACACCCACTCCCCACCCACCCCTCCCCCAGAGAGCTCATATAAGGCTTTCTAATACAATAATCAGTCTTTATATTCCCCTGATACTGCCTCATCTGGTAACACTGCCAGGGCTTCACTGCAAGCCTTGTGCTGGTAACACTGCTTCTGCTAGTATACTAGACTATATGGCAACACTCTGCTGTGTCCTAGTATACCTGAGCTAGTATCATATGGCAAACCCATACTAGATGCACTGCTCTAGTATCCTAGGTTATATGGCAACACTGCTTGCTAGTACTAGGTTATATCGACTAGTGTCCTATATGGCAACACTGCAGGTTTGCACTGCTGGTATAACTAGGTTATATGGCAACACTGCTGCTGCTAGTATCCTAGGTTATATGGCAACACTGCTGCTGCTAGTATACTAGGTTATATGGCAACACTGCTGCTGCTAGTATCCTAGGTTATATGGCAACACTGCTGCTGCTAGTATACTAGGTTATATGGCAACACTGCTGCTGCTAGTATCCTAGGTTATATGGCAACACTGCTGCTGCTAGTATCCAATGGCAACACTGCTGCTGCTAGTATCCAATGGCAACACTGCTGCTGCTAGTATTCTAGGTTATATGGCAACACTGCTGCTGCTAGTATACTAGGTTATATGGTAACATTGCTGCTGCTAGTATCCTAGGTTATATGGCAACACTGCTGCTGTTAGTATACTCAATGGCAACACTGCTGCTGCTAGTATCCAATGGCAACACTGCTGCTGCTAGTATACTAGGTTATATGGCAACACTGCTGCTGCTAGTATACTAGGTTATATGGCAACACTTCTGCTGCTAGTATCCTAGGTTATATGGCAACACTGCTGCTGCTAGTATACTAGGTTATATGGTAACACTGCTGCTGCTAGTATCCTAGGTTATATGGCAACACTTCTGCTGCTAGTATGCTAGGTTATATGGCAACACTGCTGCTGCTAGCATCCTAGGTTATATGGCAACACTGCTGCCTGCTAGCATCCTAGGTTATATGGCAACACTGCTGCTGCTAGTATGCTAGGTTATATGGCAACACTGCTGCTGCTAGTATCCAGGTATATGGCAAACTCTGCTGCTAGTATGCTAGGTTATATGGCAACACTGCTGCTGCTAGTATCCTAGGTATATGGCAACACTGCTGCTGCTAGATCCTAGGTTATATGGCAACACTGCTGCTGCTAGTATGCTAGGTTATATGGCAACACTGCTGCTGCTAGTATCCTAGGTATATGGCAACACTGCTGCTGCTAGTATGCTAGGTTATATGGCAACACTGCTGCTGCTAGTATCCTAGGGTATATGGCAACACTGCTGCTGCTAGTATCCTAGGTTATATGGCAACACTGCTGCTGCTAGTATGCTAGGTTATATGGCAACACTGCTGCTGCTAGTATCCTAATGTATATGGCAACACTGCTGCTGCTAGTATGCTAGGTTATATGGCAACACTGCTGCTGCATAGGTAATCCTAGGGTATATGGCAACACTGCTGCTGCTAAGTGTATAACCTCTTAGTTTAATATGGCAACACTGCTGCTGCTAGTATGCTAGGTTATATGGCAACACTGCTGCTGCTAGTATCCTAGGGTATATGGCAACACTGCTGCTGCTAGTATATTAGTTTAATAAAAATATATTCAAGAATGCAATTATATTTCTTGGAAGACTATTGTGAAGTATATTGTTAGTGACATATTTGTAACATACCAGCAAGGTACAGAAGGGAGGGGAATGATGGGGAGGGGAAGCAGATAGAGGGGATGGAAGGAGAGGATGGGGGATGAAGAAAGAGTGGACAGAAAGAGGGAGAGAGAGAGAAGAGAAAGAAAAGTGAAGGATGGAGGATGGTGGTGGCTAGTTTATTGTGTACCTCATATCCATCCAGTGGATGGTAGTAGCTAGTTTATTGTGCACCTCATATCCATCCTGTGGATGGTAGTGGCTATGTTTATTTTGTGGTAATTTCCTCATATCCATCCTGTGGATGGTAGTGGCTAGTTTATTGTATACATCATATCCATCCTGTGGATGGTAGTGGCTAGTTTATTGTGTACCTCATATCCATCCTGTGGATGGTAGTGGCTAGTTTATTGTCCACCTTATATGCATCTTGTGGATGGTAGTGGCTAGTTTATTGTCCACCTCATATCCATCCTGTGGATGGTAGTGGCTAGTTTATTGTGCACCTCATGTCCCTCCAGTGGATGGTAGTGGCTAGTTTATTGTCCACCTCATATCCTTTCTGTGGATGGTAGTGGCTAGTTTATGTGTCACCTCATATCCATCCTGTGGATGGTAGTGGCTAGTTTATTGTCACCTCATATCCATCCTGTGGATGGTAGTGCTAGTTTACTGTGCACCTCATATCCATCCGTGGATGGTAGTGGCTAGTTATTGTCCACCTCATATCCATCCTGTGGATGGTAGTGGCTAGTTTATGTGACTCATATCCATCCTGTGATGTAGTGGCTAGTTTTTGTGTACCTCATATCTATCCTGTGGATGGTAGTGGCTAGTTTATTGTGACCTCATATCTATCCTGTGGATGGTAGTGGCTAGTTTATTGTGCACCTCATATCTATCCTGTGGATGGTAGTGGCTAGTTTATTGTGCACCTCATATCCATCCTGTGGATGGTAGTGGCTAGTTTATTGTGCACCTCATATCCATCCTGTGGATGGTAGTACAAGAGCATATGGATACACAATAGGCCTAAGAAATAGGACTGAAAAAGGTTAAGAGGATTAACATCTGAATTTATATGTACAATTGTCTTATCTGTTCCAGCAAATTTAGGATATTTGCTTAATATTTCTGGTATCTTATTTTGATTAATAAGATATCTTGACGTGTCACATAGGTTATTATACTGTATCTTTATATTCCTCAATAAGTGGACTAGCTAATGAATGCTGACACAGTGTTCAAGATAGTGACCATAAGACTGACCACAGTGTTCAAGATAGTGACCATAAGACTGACCACAGTGTTCAAGATAGTGACCTAATGACCAGTGTTCAAGATAGTGACCATAAGACTGACCACAGTGTTCAAGATAGTGACCATAAGACTGACCACAGTGTTCAAGATAGTGACCATAAGACTGACCACAGTGTTCAAGATAGTGACCATAAGACTGACCACAGTGTTCAAGATAGTGACCATAAGACTGACCACAGTGTTCAAGATAGTGACCATAAGACTGACCACAGTGTTCAAGATAATGACCATAAGACTGACCACAGCGTTCAAGATAGTGACCATAAGACTGACCACAGTGTTCAAGATAATGACCATAAGACTGACCACAGCGTTCAAGATAGTGACCATAAGACTGACCACAGTGTTCAAGATAATGACCATAAGACTGACCACAGTGTTCAAGATAGTGACCATAAGACTGACCACATAACCAAGCCTAATACTGTCTGTGTGTCTGTCAGACTGTCAGAAGTACTTGTAACCAAGCCTAAGACTGTCTGTGTGTCTGTCAAACTGTCAGAAGTACTTCTAATCAAGCTTAAGACTGTCTGTGTCTGTCAGAAATACTTGTAACCAAGCCTAAGACTGTCTGTGTTTCTGTCAGACTGTCAGAAGTATTTGTAACCAAGCATAAGTCTGTCTGTGTGTCTGTCAGACTGTCAGAAGTACTTGTAACCAAGCCTAAGACTGTCTGTGTGTCTGTCAGACTGTCAGAAGTACTTGTAACCAAGCCTAAGACTGTCTGTGTGTCTGTCAGACTGTCAGAAGTACTTGTAACCAAGCATAAGACTGTCTGTGTGTCTGTCAGACTGTCAGAAGTACTTGTAATCAAGCCTAAGACTGTCTGTGTGTCTGTCAGACTGTCAGAAGTACTTGTAACCAAGCGTAAGACTGTCTGTATGTCTGTCAGACTGTCAGAAGTACTTGTAATCAAGCCTAAGACTGTCTGTGTGTCTGTCAGACTGTCAGAAGTACTTGTAACCAAGCGTAAGACTGTCTGTATGTCTGTCAGACTGTCAGAAGTACTTGTAACCAAGCCTAAGACTGGCTAGTACATCAGTCAGTGTTCACATTGCAAGTTGCTCCATAAACATACTTATCTACGTTCATGCTATCAAAGTGGGTTAGAAATCTACTCAGGCTTCTAACTACATTCCTATAACATTCAGTTTTATTGTTTACTTCTCTCCTAATATTATTCCTGATGCTAGACACAGATACACCAAAGTTATATTCTACATTTTCCTTCATGGTACTTTATTTGGCTAACTTATAAATTTGATCATGAAGGAGTAATTCAGTATGTTATGGAAGTCATAAAAATTGTATATTAATTTATTTTTCTAGGATTTTTGAGTGTCTATACCAGGCTTCTCCAGTGATCATTTTGTTAGTCACTATGTGAGTCAAGACCCTGCAGTGATGACACAGAATCAGTAATGATGATAGAGTCAAGCTCAGTGTCATAAGTTAGCTTTAGCGCCATTAGGATGACAAACAATTCAGTTTGCAGTGTAGACGCCCAGTTGTTAATTCTTATGCCTAACTCAACAATTTTTTTATCGTTCTTAACCAGGGAGGTGGCAACAAGAGCAGATGCAGCCCTGCCAGAAGACTCCTGTATAGATCCACCAGTGTATATAACTTGTGATAACTTATTACTATCAGTTAGGCGAGAAATTTTTCCTGAGCAGTTGCTTTAACAAGTGATTCAAGGAAGGTATTACTGGTACTGAGCTTCTTGGGAGGGACTTGCATTTATGTGATATTAAATGAACACATCTTCCATGGAGGGGTAAATCCTCTTGTTGTCTACAGTGATACAATTCATGCAGGTTGTAAAACTTAATGTAATTGCATGTTTTCACAATCCATTTACATCTATATGTATTTACTTCTAGACATTTAGTAAGATTTATAGTGACAGTGTCTGGTTCATTTCTTAACATTCTAATACCAAGTTCAGTGTAATGTCAATAATCCTATCACTGATACTAGCAACACCAAGCTCCTTCCTCATATTAAGAACCTTGGTAGTATACTATCCCTGATACTAGCAACACCAAGCTCCTTCCTCATATTAAGAACCTTGGTAGTATACTATCCCTGATACTAGCAACACCAAGCTCCTTCCTCATATTAAGAACCTTGGTAGTATACTATCCCTGATACTAGCAACACCAAGCTCCTTCCTCATATTAAGAACCTTGGTAGTATACTATCCCTGATACTAGCAACACCAAGCTCCTTCCTCATATTAAGAACCTTGGTAGTATACTATCCCTGATACTAGCAACACCAAGCTCCTTCCTCCTATTAAGAACCTTGGTAGATTTAGGACATCCAAGAATAATTCTGAGTGCTTCTTCCTGCATTAGTTCCAGGGGCCGGAGAGAACTGTCCTAACACAGGCGCAGCATAATCAAGTAAGGATCTGATATACACTATGTACATCACCTTCACCATTCTAACATTAGCTCCATAGATGGTGTTATAGCCAGCAACAAACAGGTGGGTACAAAGAGAGAGTACAAACAGGTGGGTACAAACAGAGAGTACAAACAGGTGGGTACAAACAGATAGTACAGAGAGTACAAGCAGGAGAGTGCAAACAGGTGAGTACAAACAGAGAGTACAAACAGGAGACTACAGGCAGGAGAGTACAAGCAGGAGAGAACATAGAGTAAAAACAAAGTACAAGCAGAGAATACAGAGAGTACAAGCAGGAGAGTGCAAGCAAGAGAGTACAAGCAGGAGAGTGCAAGCAAGAGAGTACAAACAGCTTCCCAGAGTGGAGTCCAGCACTACCAATAAAGACAACATCAATATATGATAAATAAATCTCCAGTGGTCGCCAGCAAGGTGGAGTGGGATAGAGAGGGCAAGGTGGAGTGGGATAGAGAGGGCAATGTGGAGTGGGATAGAGAGGGCAAGGTGGAGTGGGATAGAGAGGGCAAGGTGGAGTGGGATAGAGGGAAAGGTGGAGTGGGATAGAGAGTGCAATGTGGAGTGGGATAGAGGGAAAGGTGGAGTGGGATAGAGAGTGCAATGTGGAGTGGGATAGAGAGGGCAAGGTGGAGTGGGATAGAGAGGGCAAGGTGGAGTGGGATAGAGAGGGCAAGGTGGAGTGGGATAGAGAGGGCAATGTGGAGTGGGATAGAGAGGGCAAGGTGGAGTGGGATAGAGGGAAAGGTGGAGTGGGATAGAGAGTGCAATGTGGAGTGGGATAGAGAGGGCAAGGTGGAGTGGGATAGAGAGGGCAAGGTGGAGTGGGATAGAGAGGGCAAGGTGGAGTGGGATAGAGAGGGCAATGTGGAGTGGGATAGAGAGGGCAAGGTGGAGTGGGATAGAGAGGGCAAGGTGGAGTGGGATAGAGAGGGCAAGGTGGAGTGGGATAGAGGGAAAGGTGGAGTGGGATAGAGAGGGCAAGGTGGAGTGTGATAGAGAGGGAAAGGTGGTAGGATAGAGAGGGAAAGGTGGAGTGGGATAGAGAGGGCAAGGTGGTGGGATAGAGAGGGAAAGGTGGAGTGGGATAGAGAGGGCAAGGTGGTGGGATAGAGAGGGAAAGGTGGTGGGATAGCGAGAGCAAGGTGGAGTGGGATAAAGAGGGAAAGGTGGAGTGGGATAGAGAGGGCAAGGTGGAGTGGAATAGAGAGGGCAAGGTGGAGTGGGATCGAGAGGGCAAGGTGGAGTGGGATAGATAGGGCAAGGTGGAGTGGGATAGAGAGGGAAAGGTGGTGGGATAGAGAGGGAAAGGTGGAGTGGGACAGAGAGAGCAAGGTGGAGTGGGATAGAGAGCATGGTGGAGTGGGATAGAGAGGGCAAGGTGGCGTGGGATAGAGAGGGCAAGGTGGTGGGATAGAGAGGGTAAGGTGGGGTGGGATAGAGAGGGCAAGGTGGTGGGATAGAGAGGCAAGGTAGTGGGATAGAGAGGGTAAGGTGGGGTGGGATAGAGAGGGCAAGGTGGAGTGGGATAGAGACGGCAAGGTGGAGTGGGATAGAGAGGGCAAGGTGGAGTGGGATAGATGTTGGAAATGAGAGGGGGGAAAAGAGGTAGAGAGAAAGATAGAGAGAGAAATGTGAATATCGACAGGAAGTGGAAACACAATCTAAGAATGCGGACTAAGAATGGTGGAGGTAGTGGGAATGTTCAGGGAACGACAGTGTGGAATGAAACCTGGAATGTTCAGGAACGACAGTGGAAGAATGAAGACGCTGGGAATGATTCACGGAACGACAGTGTGGAATGAAAACTGGAATGTTCACGGAACGACAGTGTGGAATGAAACCTGGAATGTTCACGGAACGACAGTATGGAATGAAACCTGGAATGTTCAGGGAACGATAGTCTGGAATGAAACCTGGAATGTTACGGAACGACAGTGTGGAATGAAACCTGGAATGTTCACGGAACGACAGTGTGGAATGAAACCTGGAATGTTCACGGAACGACAGTATGGAATGAAACCTGGAATGTTCAGGGAACGATAGTCTGGAATGAAACCTGGAATGTTCACGGAACGACAGTGTGGAATGAAACCTGGAATGTTCACGGAACGACAGTGTGGAATGAAACCTGGAATGTTCACGGAACGACAGTGTGGAATGAAACCTGGAATGTTCACGGAACGACAGTGTGGAATGAAACCTGGAATGTTCACGGAACGACAGTGTGGAATGAAACCTGGAATGTTCACGGAACGACAGTATGGAATGAAACCTGGAATGTTCAGGGAACGATAGTCTGGAATGAAACCTGGAATGTTCACGGAACGATAGTCTGGAATGAAACCTGGAATGATTAGGGAACGATAGTCTGGAATGAAACCTGGAATGTTCACGGAACAATAGTCTGGAATGAAACCTGGAATGTTCACGGAACGACAGTGTGGAATGAAACCTGGAATGTTCACGACAGTGTGGAATGAAACCTGGAATGTTCAGGGAACGATAGTCTGGAATGAAACCTGGAATGTTCACGGAACGATAGTCTGGAATGAAACCTGGAATGTTCACGGAACGACAGTGTGGAATGAAACCTGGAATGTTCAGGGAACGATAATCTGGAATGAAACCTGGAATGTTCACGGAACGATAGTCTGGAATGAAACCTGGAATGTTCACGGAACGACAGTGTGGAATGAAACCTGGAATGTTCAGGGAACGATAATCTGGAATGAAACCTGGAATGTTCACGGAACGATAGTCTGGAATGAAACCTGGAATGTTCACGGAACGACAGTGTGGAATGAAACCTGGAATGTTCAGGGAACGACAGTGTGGAATGAAACCTGGAATGTTGAGAGAACGACAGTGCGGAATGAAACCTGGGGAATTTATTTTTTAAATGGAGGTGGGGGGAGGGTGGATTTAAACCACACCTTGTGTGCACCTCAAAAATTTTATCGGGTTAAAATACATTACGTTAACGTGTGTATGTGTGTGTGTGTGTGTGTGTGTGTGTGTGTGTGTGTGTGTGTGTGTGTGTGTGTGTGTGTGTGTGTGTGTGTGTGTGTGTGTGTGTTGTGTGTGTGTGTGTGTGTGTGTGTATGTGTGTGGTGTGTGTGTGTGTGTGTATGTGTGTGTGTGTGTGTGTGTATGTGTGTGTGTGTGTGTGTGTGTATGTGTGTGTGTGTGTGTGTGTGTTGTGTGTGTGTGTGTGTGTGTGATATGTGTGTGTGTGTGTGTGTGTGTGTGTGTGTGTGTGTGTGTGTTGTGTGTGTGATGTGTGTGTGTGTTGTGTGTGTGTGTGTGTGTGTGTGTGTGTGTGTGTGTGTGTGTGTGTGTGTGTGTGTGTGTACCACTCAGTGTAGTAAACAGCGACAACTCTCTCATTGATTATCGAGAGCTTAAGAGCACTGGACCCCTTCACTTATTCATGGCTCCTATCATTAACATGGTCTTGGAAAGCGTACCAGTCCGCTACCAGCGTGTACGTAGCGCTGATACCTCTATTCAGAAGCTATCAATACCACCGAGTTGCTGTATTTGTACAAAAGATCATTTCACGCTATACAATTCCACAAATCTCACCTTCCACAAGTCGCTCAGTGTATATACAAGACAGCTCAAGTGACTCACATTCTACCAAACATACGTTGTATCGTTCTACGTCCAGTGTTTACCAGGTAAAGAAAGTCATTCTGACAGGAGACGGTAACGAGGAAAAGTGGTACTCGCTATATCTCGACCTCCAGCTGAGGTCCTCTTCAGCAGAACATACAGCAACGAAGGAAACCCAGCAGTACTTGCAGTAGTAGGTACCCGGTACACAAATACACACACATACACACACACACACACACACACACACGTATCTCCAACAATCAATCAACGCCACAATAAGATAAAAAATATATGTAAAAAGCTTTCATTACAGGCTAAAGCTGGAGTGTTGGTAAGTCAGTAATGGTACCTCAGTGCTGCCCTCACAATACCATGATGGTACCTCAGTGCTACCCCTCACAACACCATGATGGTACCTCAGAGCTGCCCTCACAACGCCATGATGGTACCTCAGTGCTGCCCTCACAACACCATGATGGTACCTCAGTGCTACCCCTCACAACACCATGATGGTACCTCAGTGCTACCCTCACAACACCATGATGGTACCTCAGTGCTACCCCTCACAACACCATGATGGTACCTCAGTGCTGCCCTCACAACACCATGATGGTACCTCAGTGCTGCCCTCACAACACCATGATGGTACCTCAGTGCTGCCCTCACAACACCATGATGGTACCAATGTGCTACCCCTCACAACATCATGATGGTACCTCAGTGCTACCCTCACAACACCATGATGGTACCTCAGTGCTGCCCTCACAACACCATGATTGTACCTCAGTGCTGCCCTCACAACACCATGATGGTACCTCAGTGCTGCCCTCACAACACCATGATGGTACCTCAGTGCTGCCCTCACAACACCATGATGGTACCTCAGTGCTGCCCTCACAACACCATGATGGTACCTCAGTGCTACCCTCACAACACCATGATGGTACCTCAGTGCTGCCCTCACAACACCATGATGGTACCTCAGTGCTACCCTCACAACACCATGATGGTACCTCAGTGCTGCCCTCACAACACCATGATGGTACCTCAGTGCTACCCTCACAACACCATGATGGTACCTCAGGTGCCCTCACAACACCATGATGGTACCTCAGTGCTACCCTCACAACACCATGATGGTACCTCAGTGCTGCCCTCACAACACCATGATGGTACCTCAGTGCTACCCTCACAACACCATGATGGTACCTCAGTGCTGCCCTCACAACACCATGATGGTACCTCAGTGCTGCCCTCACAACACCATGATGGTACCTCAGTGCTGCCCTCACAACACCATGATGGTACCTCAGTGCTACCCCTCACAACACCATGATGGTACCTCAGTGCTGCCCTCAAACACCATGATGGTACCTCAGTGCTGCCCTCACAACACCATGATGGTACCTCAGTGCTGCCCTCACAACACCATGATGGTACCTCAGTGCTCCCTCACAACACCATGATGGTACCTCAGTGCTGCCCTCACAACACCATGATGGTACCTCAGTGCTGCCCTCACAACACCATGATGGTACCTCAGTGCTGCCCTCACAACACCATGATGGTACCTCAGTGCTACCCTCACAACACCATGATGGTACCTCAGTGCTGCCCTCACAACCCATTTTGGTACCTCAGTGCTGCCCTCACAACACCATGATGGTACCTCAGTGCTGCCCTCACAACACCATGATGGTACCTCAGTGCTACCCTCACAACACCATGTTGGTACCTCAGTGCTACCTCACAACACCATGATGGTACATCAGTGCTACCCTCACAACACCATGATGGTACCTCAGTGCTACCCTCACAACACCATGTTGGTACCTCAGTGCTACCCTCACAACACCATGATGGTACCTCAGTGCTGCCCTCACAACACCATGATTGTACCTCAGTGCTGCCTCACAACACCATGATGGTACATCAGTGCTGCCCTCACAACACCATGATGGTACCTCAGTGCTCCCTCACAACACCATGATGGTACCTCAGTGCTGCCCTCACAACACCATGATGGTACCTCAGTGCTGCCCTCACAACACCATGATGGTACCTCAGTGCTGCCCTCACAACACCATGATGGTACCTCAGTGCTGCCCCTAACACCATGATGGTAAGCTCTATTTGCTACCCTCACAACACATGATGGTCATAGTGACCACAAACCATGTGGTCCTCAGTGCACTCACAACACCATGATGGTCCTCAAGTGTACCCTCAGAACACCATGATGGTACCAGTGCCTCACAACACCATGATGGTACTTCAGTGCTACCCTCACAACACCATGATGGTACCTCAGTGCTACCCTCACAACACCATGATGGTCCTCAGTGCTCCCTCACAACAGACCAGTTGTACCACATTACCAGTGCTACCCTCACAACACCATGATGGTACTCAGTGACCTACAACACCATATGTATGGTACCATTCCACAACACCATGATGGACCTCATGTGCCACAACAATGATGCTCAGTGCCCTCACAACACCATGAGTTGCTCCTCACAACACCATGATGGTACTCAGTGCCTCCAACACCATGATGGTACCTCAGTGCTGCCTCACAACCATGATGGTACCTCATCTCCTCACAACACCATGATGGTACCTCAGTCTGCCTCACAACACATGATGTACTCAGTGCTCCTACAACACCATGATGGTACCTCGGTGCCCTACAACACCAGAGGTACTAGTGCTACCCTCACAACACCTGATGGACCAGTGCTCCTCACAACCCATGTGGTACCTCAGGCTCTCACAACACCATGATGGTACATGCTCCTCACAACACCAGATGGTACCTCATGTACCCACAACACCATGTGGTACCTATGTGCCTCACAACCATGATGGTACCTCAGTGCTCCTCACAACACCATGATGGTACCTCAGTGCTCCCACAACCCATGATGGTACTCAGTGCTCCTCAAACACCATGATGGTACCAGTGCTCTCACAACCCATGATGTACTCAGCTCCACAACACCATGATGGTCCAGTCCTCACCAGATGGTACATGCTCCACAACACCATGATGGTACCTCAGTCTCCACAACACCATGATGGTCCATGCCCCCACACCATGAGCCAGTGCGCCCTCAACACCATGATGGTCCAGTGCCTAACACCATGAGTAAAGTGACCTGCTCCTTCATGCACACATAACAACTGTCAAATTGACAGCACTCAAACAAGCTCATGACAACCTAGGTGCCTCAAGTGACAACCCAATGACACCTCAAAACCTGTCTGACACTGAAGTGCCAACTGTGAGTTCATGTAATGAAAAGTTCATAAAACATTGTAAGAACAACATTCAAAACAACATGCAGAACACATGTGGAACAACTAAGTAACAACATAAGTGAACAACATTAGCGAACAACGTCAAGGAACACATTGTCAAGTGAACAACATTGATCAAGTGAACAGCACTGTCAAGTGAACAACGCTGTCAAGAGAACACTGTCAAGTGAACAACATTGTCAAGTGAACAGCACTGTCAAGTGAACAACATGTCAAGTGAACAACACTGTCAAGTGAACAACACTGTCAAGTGAACAACGCTGTCAAGTGAACAACGCTGTCAAGTGAACAACACTGTCAAGTGAACAACGCTGTCAAGTGAACAACACTGTCAAGTGAACAGCACTGTCAAGTGAACAGCATGTCAAGTGAACAACGACTGTCAAGTGAACAACACTGTCAAGTGAACAAGACTGTCAAGTGAACAACACTGTCAAGTGAACAACACTGTCAAGTGAACAACATTGTCAAGTGAACAAGACTGTCAAGTGAACAACACTGTCTTGACAGCAGCTACTTATTCCAGCACTTCTTTAAGAGAAACTGAAGAGTAGTAAAGAAGAAAGGAAGTGAGGGGGGGGGTCAAGAAGTGAAATATAACAAAGAGAATAACTAACGTACACACAGGTGTCACTAACGTACGCACACACAGGTGTCACTAACGTACGCACACAGGTGTCACTAACGTACGCACACACAGGTGTCACTAACGTAACACACACAGGTGTCACTAACGTACACACACACAGGTGTCACTAACGTACACACACACACAGGTGTCACTAACGTACACACACAGGTGTCACTAACGTACACACACACAGGTGTCACTAACGTACACACACACAGGTGTCACTAACGTACACACACAGAGGTGTCTCTAACGTACACACACACAGGTGTCACTAACGTACACACACACACTGGTGTCACTAACGTACACACACAGGTGTCACTAACGTACACACAGGTGTCACTAACGTACACACACACAGTGTCACTAACGTACACACAGGTGTCACTAACGTACACACACACAGGTGTCACTAACATACACACACACAGGTGTCACTAACGTACACAACACAAGGTGTCACTACGTACACACAGGTGTCACTAGCGTACACACACACAGGTGTACGTACACACACACATGTCAACGTACACACACACAGGTGTCACTAACGTACACACACACAGGTGTCACTAACGTACACACACAGGTGTCACTAACGTACACACACACAATTGTCACTAGCGTACACACACAGGAGTCATTAACGTACACACACACAGGTGTCACTAACGTACACACACACTGGTGTCACTAACGTACACACACACAATTGTCACTAGCGTACACACACACAGGAGTCACTAACGTACACACACAGGTGTCACTAACGTACACACACACAGGTGTCACTAACGTACACATACACAGGTGTCACTAACGTACACACACACAATTGTCACTAGCGTACACACACAGGTGTCACTAACGTACACACACACAGGTGTCACTAACGTACACACACAATTGTCACTAACGTACACACACACAGGTGTCACTAACGTACACACACAGGTGTCACTAACGTACACACACACAATTGTCACTAGCGTACACACACACAGGTGTCACTAACGTACACACACACAGGTGTCACTAACGTACACACACACTGGTGTCACTAACTCCACTGTATATTAAGGTTAGCAATATTTATCATTCGTATTGAGGAGTCAGGTAGCACAGGTCACTAGACCTGTGCTACCTGACTACTAAACACACACACTTGCGTGAAACACACCTGCGTGACACTCACCTGCGTGACACACACTCACGCACATGTTAAAGGACTGGGGGGAACAGTTAAAATCGTTCCACACACAGAATTACCAAATTACAATAACGTTACCAAAATTCGTGACATCCATTCGTTATATATTCATTCGAGATATACACATTTGTGAGACATTCATTTGTGACACATCCATTCGTGGCGCATTCATTCGTGGCGCATTCATTCGTGACACATCCATTCGTGACACATTCATTCGTGACACATTCATTCGTGACACATTCATTCGTGGCGCATTCATTCGTGACACATTCATTCGTGGCGCATTCATTCGTGGCGCATTCATTCGTGGCGCATTCATTCGTGGCGCATTCATTCGTGGCGCATTCATTCGTGGCGCATTCATTCGTGACTTATTCTTTAAGTGACATATTCATTCGTGGCGCATTCATTCGTGACTTATTCTTTAAGTGACATATTCATTCGTGACGCATTCATTCGTGACTTATTCTTTAAGTGACACATTCATTCGTGGCGCATTCATTCGTGACTTATTCTTTTATAATTTGTGACATTATTCTACATTCTTTAAGTGACACATTCATTCGTGACTTATTCTTTAAGTGACACATTCATTCGTGACTTATTCTTTAAGTGACACATTCATTCGTGACAAATTCATTTGCGACATATTCGTGACACATTAGTGCATATTCACTCGTGACAAGCATTCGTGAGTCATCCATTAGGAAACACAGGTGATTAACGACACTAGTTTGTCTTGACGGTTGAAGGAGACTCGACCAGCATTTCTTCCAGGTCATGAGATCTTCCCTTCCATCCTGACCTCCAGGCTGACTACCTCACCTTGTATGCTCCGTACCTGAAGGTTTAGCGCTTCCCCGTGAATATTTGTAGTGTATGTATACCGATGACTGGTAGTTTATATGTTCACACATGGTGATGGGTGATCCTGCCCTCTCTGTCCTCCCACTCATAGTTGGTGATGGGTGATCCTGCCCTCTCTGTCCTCCCACTCATACTTAGTGATGGGTGATCCTGCCTTCTGTCCTCCCACTCATACTGGTGATGGGTGATCCTGCCCTTGTCCTCCCACTCATCTTGGTGATGGGTGATCTGCTGCCTCACATAGGTGTGTCTTCTGTCCTCCCACTCAGACTTGTGATGGGTGATCCTGCCCTCTCTGTCCTCCACTCAACATGGTGATGGGTGATCCTGCCCTCTCTGTCCTCACCCATCACCAAGTGTGAGTGGGAGGACAGAGAGGGGCAGGATCACCCATCACCATGTGTGAGTGAGTGAGGACAGAGAGGGCAGGATCCCCATCACCATGTGTGTGAGTGGGAGACAGAGAGGGCAGAATCACCCATCACCATTTTGAGTGGGAGGACAGAGAGGGCAGGATCACCCATCACATGTGTGAGTGGGAGGACAGAGAGGCAGGATCACCCATCACCATGTGTGAGTGGGAGGACAGAGAGGGCAGGATCACCCATCACCATGTGTGAGTGGGAGGACAGAGAGGGCAGGATCACCCATCACCATGTGTGAGTGGGAGGACAGAGAGGGCAGGATCACCCATCACCATGTGTGAGTGGGAGGACAGAGAGGGCAGGATCACCCATCACCATGTGTGAGTGGGAGGACAGAGAGGCAGGTACTCCATCACCATGTGTAGTGGGAGGACAGGAGGTCGGATAGCCCATCACCATGTGTGATGGTGAGGTCAGACAGGGAGGATCACCCATCACCATGTTGGAGTGGGAGGCACAGGATGGGCAGGATCACCCATCACCATTGTGATGGGAGGACAGAGAGGGAGGATCACCCATCACCATTTGTGAGTGGGGGACAGAGAGGCAGGTCACCCATCACCATGTGTGATGGGGGACAGAGGTGCGGTATCACCCATCACCAATGTGTGAGTGGGAGGACAGAGAGGGCAGGATCACCCATCACCATGTGTGAGTGGGAGGACAGAGAGGGCAGGATCCCCATCACCATGTGTGAGTGGGAGGACAGAGAGGGCAGGATCACCCATCACCATGTGTGAGTGGGAGGACAGAGAGGCAGGATCACCCATCACCATGTGTGAGTGGGAGGACAGAGAGGGCAGGATCACCCATCACCATGTGAGTGGGAGGACAGAGAGGCAGGATCACCCATCACCATGTGTGAGTGGGAGGACAGAGAGGGCAGGATCACCCATCACCATGTGTGAGTGGGAGGACAGAGAGGGCAGGATCACCCATCACCATGTGTGAGTGGGAGGACAGAGAGGGCAGGATCACCCATCACCATGTGTGAGTGGGAGGACAGAGAGGGCAGGATCACCCATCACCATGTGTGAGTGGGAGGACAGAGAGGGCAGGATCACCCATCACCATGTGTGAGTGGGAGAACAGAGTAGGGCAGATCACCCAGGTCACCATGTGTGAGTGGAGAGGAAAGAGAGGGAGGAACCCTACCATGTGTGAGTGGGAAGGCAGAGAAGCAGGTAATAAAGCCAGTGTAGAGGATATAAACTACCTGTCGTAGTCAAACACGGTTTACGAAGTAAGTCGGTAAAGAGGGTACCCTTCACCACTGTTACTACGTCATCTGTTTTCAATCCTCCCTGCCAGCCTTAATTGGTTCTGATCCCCCTCCCCTCATTTCCTTCTTCCCCTCTTTCTCCCCCTCCTCTCCTTCTCCCTTTCCCCCTCTCTCTCCCCCCACCCCGGGTGCTGTCTAAGGCCCCTGATGCTGTCTTGTAGAGTAAACAAAGGAATAGCCAATCAGGAAGACCTGCCGTAATTCTCCACCAATCACCGTCAGAGGAACGGCAGCCACTCGAGGCGTGATTGGCTGTCTCCTCTACTATCCCCCCTCCACCCCCATCCAAAATTTCTCCCCCCCCCTTCGCATATTTCCCCCCTCCTTCCCATCTACTCTTCAGGACATAAAGGTATATACACTGTCTGGTGTATGCCTCTCAGTGTATATACACTGACGAGTGTATATCTCGGTACATATACACAGACAAGTGTATATCTCCCAGTGAATATACACTGACGAATGTATATCTCCCAGTGTATATACACTGGTGTATATCTCCCAGTGTATATACACTGTGTATATCTCCCAGTGTATATACACTGTCTCCCGTATATACATGTATATTCCCAGTGTATATACACTGTGTATATCTCCCAGTGTATATACACTGTGTATATCTCCCAGTGTATATACACTGTATATCTCCCAGTGTATATACACTGTGTATATCTCCCAGTGTATATACACTGTATATCTCCCAGTGTATATACACTGTGTATATCTCCCAGTGTATATACACTGACAGCTTAATTTAAAATCTACTTTTTCGTATTAAATTATTGTTGACTTGAAGTTAACAGGTGACATGTTGAAGATAGCCATCAGACAGACTGGGTTGGTAGCGTCCTCAACTCACACTGAAAGGGTCCAGGGATCAACCCCCTGCACGGGGGAGGAAACGCTGGGCACGTTCTCTTACACCTGCTGTCACTGTTCACCTAGCAGTAAGTAGGTACCTGGGTGTGGGTGGCATCCTGGGGGACAAGACTTCAGTGGAAACAAGCCAGACAGTCCCCGGCATAAGTTTATTTAAGCACAGGTATACATAACTACCTGGAGGGTGTTCCGGGGGTCAACGCCCCCGCGGCCCAGTCCATGACCAGGCCTCCCGGTGAATCAGAGCCTGATCAACTAGGCTGTTGCTGCTGGCAGTACGTAGTCCAACGTACGAACCACAGCCTAGCTGATCTGGCACTGACTTTAGGTAACTGTCCAGCTCACTCTTGAAGACAACCAGGGGTCTATTGGTAATTCCCCTTATGGCTGGTGGGAGGCTGTTGAACAGTCTTGGGCCCCGGACACTTATTGTGTTTTCTCTTAGTGTACCAGTGACGCCCCTACTTTTCACTGGGGGAATTTTGCATCGCTTGCCAAGTCTTTTGCTTTCGTAGGGAGTGATTTCTGTGTGCAGATTAGGGACCAGTCCCTCCAGGATATTCCAAGTGTAGATTATAATGTACGTATCTCTCTCGTCTGCGCTCCACTGAGTACAGGTCAAGTGACCTGTAACCTGGTGGCTAAAGCTCTCGCTTCACACGGCGAGTGTCCGGGTTCGATTCCCAGCGAGGGTAGAAACATTGGGCGTGTTTCTTTACACCGGTTGTCTATGTTCACCCATCAGTAAAATAGGTACCTGGGTGTCAGTCGACTGGTGTGGGTCGCATCCTGGGACAAAACTGACCTAATTCTCGGGAAATGCTCAGCATAACAAGCTTTTTTCTATATAGTATTATGTCAGTGGTGTCAACTGTGGTCTGTACACCTTGTACATGTACTTGTAGAAATAAAGATATTATTAATATTGTAGTGTAACACCGCATAACACTGACCATAGGCTGAGACCAGCAGCTCCACGCAGTGGCTGGTAAGCTGGAATATACTGGAGGAGGGGAAAATGGAGGGGTTGGGGGAGGGGAAGAAGGGGTTGGGGAGGGAAGAAGGGGTTGGGGGAGGGGAAGAAGGTGGGTTTGTTGTGGTTACCGATGTCTCTACTACCACTTACTGGGTAGGAGGGGAGAAGAAATGGGGAGGGGGGAACAGGGAGGGATAAAGGACAACGAGGTTAATAAACTTGACGATGAAGAGAAGGAAGAATAAGGTGAAGAGAAGAGAATACTAATGGAGAGGTGCAAATAGATATTGTGGAGCAGACAGTAAAGATGAGAGAGAGAGAGGGGGGAGGGAGAGCCACGATAACAGTGATGGAGGGAGATAGATGGAAGGGTTAATCGCCCTTCCATCTAACTCCCTTTTAACCAACTCTCTTCGTTCCATCTCGGTATAACTTCTCCTTAATTCCCTGTTAGCTTCTTCAATTTCCGTATTCAATTGCCTCCCTCCTTCCCTCCCCCTCCCTCCCTCCTTCCCTCCCCCTCCTTCCCTCCCTCCCTCCCTCCCTCCCTACTTCCCAAAATATGAAAATCTCAACAAAGTGAACCTCGTTACGTCAATTTTCATGTAGACTCAAATATTACACTACAACTGTCAGCTGTGAGGCTAAGACACTGCCAGAGAGGAGGCAGGGAGGGAAGGAAGGGTGAAGGCAGGGAGGAAGGGAGGGTGAAGGCAGGGAGGGAAGGAAGGGTGAAGGCAGGGAGGAAGGGAGGGAGGGAAGGAAGGTGAAGGGAGGAGGGAGGGAGGGTGAAGGAGGAGGGAGGAAGGAAGGGTGAAGGGAGGGAGGGAGGGAAGGAAGGGTGAAGGGAGGGAGGGAGGGAAGGAAGGGTGAAGGGAGGGAGGGAGGGAAGGAAGGGTGAAGGGAGGGAGGGAAGGAAGGGTGAAGGGAGGGAGGGAGGGAAGGAAGGGTGAAGGGAGGGAGGGAGGGAAGGAAGGGTGAAGGGAGGGAGGGCGGCTTGACTCTCCTTATAGTGATGGAGGGACAGACGATCCTGTCGACACCTGCTACACCCCAGTCGACCTTGCGTCCAGCTGGTGCTTCATACAGTCAACCTTGTGTCCAGCTGGTGCTTCATACAGTCGACCTTGCGTCCAGCTGGTGCTTCATACAGTCAACTGGTCAGCTGGTGCTATACAGTCACCTTGTGTCCAGCTGGTGCTTCATACAGTCGACCTTGCGTCCAGCTGGTGCTTCATACAGTCAACCTTGTGTCCAGCTGGTGCTTCATACAGTCGACCTTGCGTCCAGCTGGTGCTTCATACAGTCAACCTTGTGTCCAGCTGGTGCTTCATACAGTCGACCTTGAGTCCAGCTGGTGCTTCATATAGTTGATCTTGTGTGCAGCTGGTGCTTCATACAGTCGACCTTGTGTTCCAGCTGGTGCTTCATATAGTTGATCTTGTGTGCAGCTGGTGCTTCATACAGTCGACCTTGTGTCCAGCTGGTGCTTCATATAGTTGATCTTGTGTGCAGCTGGTGCTTCATACAGTCGATCTTGTGTCCAGCTGGTGGTTCATGTAGTTGACCTTGTGTCCAGCTGGTGCTTCATACAGACAGTCGACCTTGTGTCCAGCTGGTGCTTCATACAGTCGACCTCCGTGTTCTCACAGTGACAGAGTCGGAGGGACCAGTCGACCGTGGCGTGTCGAGCAACGCGTCCCCTCCCCTTCCCTCCCCTCCCATCCCTCTTACGACAATTACCAGCTGGCAGTTGGCTAAGTATTTGCATATCTCAAATTCCTGCCATCTGGCGGAAGTTGCGACACGTCCTTCAAATTTTCCACTCCTCCTCAAGTCAACTTTTGCAGGTCGACCCAGGCCAGCTAAGTTGCAACGAGTGAAGAGCAACTTGTTACAACACCCCCTTCCCCTCCCTCTCCCCCTCACTCTACCCCTCCCTCACAATAATACCTGTGGAGGGTGGAGGGAGGGTGTTCTCTCCCTCATCCCCTCCTTCCCTCTTTCCCTCACCTCCCTTCCTCCCTCCCTCACAATAATACCTGGTGGAGGGAGGGTGTTCTCTCCCTCATCCCCTCCTTCCCTCTTTCCCTCACCTCCCTTCCTCACCTCCCTCTCTCACAATAATACCTGGTAGAGGGATAGTGTTCTCTCCCTCATCCCCTCCTTCCCTCTTTCCCTCACCTCCCTCCCTCACCTCCCTCCCTCACAATAATACCTGGTGGAGGGAGGGCGTTCTCTCCCCCTCCCTCCCTCTCTTCCTTCCCTTCCCCTCCCTCTGTGATGGAATACAACAGTGGGAACACGACTAGCTTGTGTTCCCACTGTGTTATTATCATCTAGAATAGTGTAGCAGCACGCTCCTGATGTAGTAAATTCTGCTTACATCTCTCTCTCTCTCTCTCTCTCTCTCTCTCTCTCTCTCTGTCACAGGTGTACAGGCAGGTCTGGGCATTGGTACAAGAGCATGTATTCAACCCAAATTGTTCCAGTGTTGCACATTGTTCCAGTGTTGCACATTGTTCCAGTGTTGCACATTGTTCCAGTGTTGCACATTGTTCCAGTGTTGCACATTGTTCCAGTGTTGTACATTGTTCCAGTGTTGCACATTGTTCCAGTGTTGCACATTGTTCCAGTGTTGCATATTGTTACAGTGTTGCACATTGTTAGTGTTGCACATTGTTCACAGTGTTGCACATTGTTCCATTGTTGCCATTGTTCCAGTGTTGCACATTGTTCCAGCGTTGCACATTGTTCTAGTTTTGCACATTGTTCCAGTTTTGCACATTGTTCAAGAGTTGCAGATTGTTCAAGTGTTGCACATTGTTCCAGTTTTGCACATTGTTCAAGAGTTGCAGATTGTTCAAGTGTTGCACATTGTTCCAGTTTTGCACGTTGTTCAAGTGTTGCACATTGTTCCATTGTACATTGTTCCAGTGTTGCATATTGTTCCAGTTTGCACATTGTTCAAGTGTTGCACACTGTTCCAGTGTCGCACATTGCTCCAGTGTTGCACATTTTTAAAGTGTTGCACATTATTCACAGTGTTGCACATTGTTCAAATGTTGCACATTGTTCAAGTGTTCCACATTGTTCACAGTGTTGCACATTGTTCAAGTGTTGCACATTGTTACAGTGTTGCACATTGTTCACAGTGTTGCACATTGTTCACAGTGTTGCACATTGTTCACAGTGTTGCACATTGTTCAGTGTTGTACATTGTTCCATTGTACATTGTTCACAGTGTTGCACATTGTTCCAGTGTTGCACATTGTTCACAGTGTTGCACATTGTTCACAGTGTTGCACATTGTTCACAGTGTTGTACATCGTTCACAGTGTTGTACATTGTTCCATTGTACATTGTTCACAGTGTTGCACATTGTTCCAGTGTTGTACATTCTTCGCCTCTTTTCCCAGTGTCATCCTCACCTAGTTTTCTCCCTCTCCTTCCTCCTTCCCCCTCCCCTCCCCTCCCCTCCTCCTCCCTCCAGGGGGTGCTGGAGGGAGGCTTCACTATACAATATTGAAACAGCGTCTGGGGCCTGCCTGTCACACCCCCCTCCTCTTCCCTTCCCCTCCCTTCCCCTTCCCCTCCCACTTCCCCCACACTAAAGGGTGAAGGCTTCTTGTCTTCCACTCCAGTATGTGTGCGCGTGTGTGGGAGTGAACGCATGCACGCAATGTGGGAGAAGATGATAGATGTAAGGGAGGGTGTAGGGGAGGATGTAGGGGAGCGTGTAGAGGAGCGTGTAGGGGAGGTGTAGGGGAGGATGTAGGGGAGCGTGTAGAGGAGCATGTAGGGGAGGTGTAGGGGAGGATGTAGGGGAGCGTGTAGGGGAGGGTGTAGGGGAGAGTGTTAAGGAGGATGTAGGGAAGGGTGTAGGGGAGGTGTAAGAGTTGACCTGGAGTCACTTCTGTAGGTCACCCCTCCCCCCTCCCCGCGGGATGGTCCCAGACCAGGCTTACTGGTTGCTGGCCTGATCAATCAAGCTGTTAGTGCCCGCCGCCCACACTCCAACATGCACCACAACCCAGCTGTTTTTGAGGAATCTGTCCAGTTCTCTCTTGAAAACAGCCAGAGGTCTCTTGGTAATCCCCCTTATGTATGAAGGAAGAGTGTTGAAGAGTCTTGGTCCCTTTACACTTTGAGTTGTCTTTCAGTGTGCTCATCGGTCCCCTGCTTGTCACTGGAGGTATCCTGCACCGTCTACCAGCCTCAGTGTGCAGATTTAGCATCACTCCTCTAGTATGTTTCAAGTGTAAATTATGATGTATCTTTCTCGCCTACATTGCAAGGAGTGCAGGGCTATGAACTTAAAACACTCCCAGTAATTTAGGTGATTGACCGAATTTACACTCAAGCAGTTTCGTCTGCCTTGAAGGTGGTCGTCAGTATACAATAATATTCCAATCTACAGAGTACCAGTTACCTGAAGAATGTCATCACTGGCTTGGCATCTCTTGTTTTGAAAGTTTTCGTTATCCTACCTATCTTATTCCTTGCAACTGCGATGACAACATTGTTGTGCTCCTTGATGGTGAGATATTCTGACATTATCACTCCCAGGTCTCTCACATTAGACTTACGTTGTATTGAATGGTTTGAGTTGGTCTTGAACTCCGAACTTGCTTTAATTTCCTCAGTTCTTCCATGACATAATAACTGAAATTTGTTGTCACTGAACATCGTAGTGTTGTCACTGAACATCGTAGTGTTGTCACTGAACATCGTAGTGTTGTCACTGAACATCGTAGTGTTGTCACTGAACATCGTAGTGTTGTCAGCGGTTCACTGGAAGACTTGGTTTATATCGGCTTGATGACTCATGTCTTCTGTGGATGTCACTCTCATGCAGATTCTAGTATCGTCTACAAAGGATGATCCAGTGTTATGATTTACGTCACTGTGCATGTGGGGCGAGTACTGTACCCTGGGAACACCACTGTAACAACCACTGACTGGGGCGAGTACTGTACCCTGGGAACACCACTGTAACAACCACTGACTGGGGCAGTACTGTACCCTGGGAACACCACTGTAACAACCACTGACTGGGGCGAGTACTGTACCCTGGGAACACCACTGTAACAACCACTGACTGGGGCGAGTACTGTACCCTGGGAACACCACTGTAACAACCACTGACTGGGGCGAGTACTGTACCCTGGGAACACCACTGTAACAACCACTGACTGGGGCGAGTACTGTACCCTGGGAACACCACTGTAACAACCACTGACTGGGGCGAGTACTGTACCCTGGGAACACCACTGTAACAACCACTGACTGGGGCGAGTACTGTACCCTGGGAACACCACTGTAACAACCACTGACTGGGGCGAGTACTGTCCCCTGGGAACACCACTGTACCAACCACTGACTGGGGCGAGTACTGTACCCTGGGAACACCACTGTAACAACCACTGACTGGGGCGAGTACTGTACCCTGGGAACACCACTGTAACAACCACTGACTGGGGCGAGTACTGTACCCTGGGAACACCACTGTAACAACCACTGACTGGGGCGAGTACTGTACCCTGGGAACACCACTGTACCAACCACTGACTGGGGCGAGTACTGTACCCTGGGAACACCACTGTACCAACCACTGACTGGGGCGAGTACTGTACCCTGGGAACACCACTGTACCAACCACTGACTGGGGCGAGTACTGTACCCTGGGAACACCACTGTAACAACCACTGACTGGGGCGAGTACTGTACCCTGGGAACACCACTGTAACAACCACTGACTGGGACGAGTACTGTACCCTGGGAACACCACTGTAACAACCACTGACTGGGGCGAGTACTGTACCCTGGGAACACCACTGTAACAACCACTGACTGGGGCGAGTACTGTACCCTGGGAACACCACTGTACCAACCACTGACTGGGGCGAGTACTGTACCCTGGGAACACCACTGTAACAACCACTGACTGGGGCGAGTACTGTACCCTGGGAACACCACTGTAACAACCACTGACTGGGGCGAGTACTGTACCCTGGGAACACCACTGTAACAACCACTGACTGGGGCGAGTACTGTACCCTGGGAACACCACTGTAACAACCACTGCCTGGGGCGAGTACTGTACCCTGGGAACACCACTGTATCAACCACTGACTGGGGCGAGTACTGTACCCTGGGAACACCACTGTAACAACCACTGCCTGGGGCGAGTACTGTACCCTGGGAACACCACTGTATCAACCACTGACTGGGGCGAGTACTGTACCCTGGGAACACCACTGTAACAACCACTGCCTTTACTCTCTTTACAATTACCTTTTGACTTGCATTTGTTAGGAAGTTAAAAATCCATTTGGCCACCTTCCCAGTTATTCCCTTTGCTCGCATTTTGTACGCACTTCCTCCACATGGTCGCACTTGTCAAGGACTTTTGCAAAGTCAGTGTATACTACATGTGCACTGTGTTTGTCTTCCAGCGCATCCAAGACCTTGTAATACTCCTGCAGGTGCGAGAGGCAGGAGCGACCAGTTCTGAACCCATGTTGACCTGGGTGGTACAACTACTGTGGTTCCATGTCACTGGTAATCTTACTAAAACTCTCTCAGAGGGACTGCGGCACTACCCCCAGTGTCCAGCAGTCTAGTCCATAGAATATTTAAGGCAAGTGATGGTTTCTTGCAATTCTTGATGATTTTTTAATAATTGGTTATAATATATAACCCTAATTTTTAAAAGGGGGGACGGGTAAGCCAGCGGAAGGCCTCGGTCAGATGGCCAAAAGCTCCAGCGGCGGGTCATCATATGACTAAGACCCGCGTCAGGAAACACTTGTCCTGGAAAAATAAACACATAACCAGTATAATGTGATCCATTATTGACAACGTTTCGCCCACGCAGTGGCCTTTATCGAGTCACAAACAGATCTACCTGGATACATGATACATGAGTATTTATAGGATTTAGTCAGGTGGAGAATGCTGAGTCAGGTGGAGAATGTTGGTCAGGTGGAGAATGTTGGTCAGGTGGAGAATGTTGGTCAGGTGGAGAATGTTGGTCAGGTGGAGAATGTTGGTCAGGTGGAGAATGTTGGTCAGGTGGAGAATGTTGGTCAGGTGGAGAATGCTGGGTCAGGTGGAGAATGTTGGTCAGGTGGAGAATGTTGGTCAGGTGGAGAATGTTGGTCAGGTGGAGAATGTTGGTCAGGTGGAGAATGTTGGTCAGGTGGAGAATGCTGGTCAGGTGGAGAATGTTGGGTCAGGTGGAGAATGTTGGTCAGGTGGAGAATGTTGGTCAGGTGGAGAATTTGCTGGAGATTTCAGGTGGAGAATGTTGGTCAGGTGGAGAATGTTTGGTCAGGTGGAGAATGTTGGTCAGGTGGAGAATGTTGGTCAGGTGGAGAATGTTGGTCAGGTGGAGAATGTTGGTCAGGTGGAGAATGTTGGTCAGGTGGAATGTTGGTCAGGTGGAGAATGTTGGTCAGGTGGAGAATGCTGGGTCAGGTGGAGAATGCTGGTCAGGTGGAGAATCTGGTCAGGTGGAATGCTGGTCAGGTGGAGAATGTTGGTCAGGTGGAGAATGTTGGTCAGGTGGAGAATGCTGGGTCAGGTGGAGAATGTTGGTTAGGTGGAGAATGTTGGTCAGGTGGAGAATGTTGGTCAGGTGGAGAATGTTGGTCAGGTGGAGAATGCTAGGTCAGTGGAGAATGCTGGTCAGGTGGAGAATGTTGGTCAGGTGGAGAATGTTGTCGGTGAGATCAGGTGGAGAATGTTGGTAGGTGGAGAATGTTGTCAGGTGGAGAATGTGGTCAGGTGGAGAATGTTGGTCAGGTGGAGAATGTTGGTCAGGTGGAGAATGCTGGTCAGGTGGAGAATGTTGGTCAGGTGGAGAATGTGGTCAGGTGGAGAATGTTGGTCAGGTGGAGAATGTTGGTCAGGTGGAGAATGTGGTCAGGTGGAGAATGTTGGTCAGGTGGAGAATGTTGGTCAGGTGGAGAATGCTGGTCAGGTGGAGAATGTTGGTTCAGGTGGAGAATGTTGGTCAGGTGGAGAATGTTGGTCAGGTGGAGAATGTTGGTCAGGTGGAGAATGTTGGTCAGGTGGAGAATGTTGGTCAGGTGGAGAATGCTGGTCAGGTGGAGAATGTTCAGGTAATCGTAGGTAGATGTGGGTCAGGTGGAGAATGTTGGTCAGGTGGAGAATGTTGGTCAGGTGGAGAATGTGGTCAGGTGGAGAATGTTGGTAGGTGGAGAATGTTGGTCAGGTGGAGAATGTTGGTCAGGTGGAGAATGTGGTCAGGTGGAGAATGTGGTCAGGTGGAGAATGTTGGTCAGGTGGAGAATGTTGGTCAGGTGGAGAATGTTGGTCAGGTGGAGAATGTTGGTCAGGTGGAGAATGTTGGTAGGTGGAGAAGTTGGTCAGGTGGAGATGTGTCAGGTGGAGAATGTTGGTCAGGTGGAGAATGTTGGTCAGGTGGAGAATGATGGTCAGGTGGAGAATGCTGGTCAGGTGGAGAATGTTGTCAGGTGGAGAATGTGGTCAGGTGGAGAATGTTGGTCAGGTGGAGAATGCTGGTCAGGTGGAGAATGTTGGTCAGGTGGAGAATGTTGGTCAGGTGGAGAATGTTGGTCAGGTGGAGAATGTGTCGGTGAGAATGTGTCAGGTGGAGAATCTGGTCAGGTGGAGAATGCTGGTCAGGTGGAGAATGTTGGTCAGGTGGAGAATGTTGGTCAGGTGGAGAATGTTGGTCAGGTGGAGAATGTTGGTCAGGTGGAGAATGTTGGTCAGGTGGAGAATGCTGGTCAGGTGGAGAATGCTGGTCAGGTGGAGAATGCTGGTCAGGTGGAGAATGCTGGTCAGGTGGAGAATGCTGGGTCAGGTGGAGAATGTTGGGTCAGGTGGAGAATGTTGGTCAGGTGGAGAATGTTGGTCAGGTGGAGAATGTTGGGTCAGGTGAAGAATGCTGGGTCAGGTGGAGAATGCTGGTCAGGTGGAGAATGCTGGTCAGGTGGAGAATGTTGGTCAGGTGGAGAATGTTGGTCAGGTGGAGAATGTTGGGGTCAGGTGGAGAATGTTGGTCAGGTGGAGAATGTTGGGTCAGGTGGAGAATGTTGGGTCAGGTGGAGAATGTTGGGTCAGGTGGAGAATGTTGGGTCAGGTGGAGAATGTTGGTCAGGTGGAGAATGTTGGGTCAGGTGGAGAATGTTGGGTCAGGTGGAGAATGTTGGTCAGGTGGAGAATGTTGGGTCAGGTGGAGAATGTTGGGTCAGGTGGAGAATGTTGGGTCAGGTGGAGAATGTTGGTCAGGTGGAGAATGTTGGTCAGGTGGAAAATGTTGGTCAGGTGGAGAATGTTGGGTCAGGTGGAGAATGTTGGGTCAGGTGGAGAATGTTGGGTCAGGTGGAAAGAATGTTGGGTCAGGTGGAGAATGCTGCATGCGACAGTCTTCAGAGTAGGGTGATGAAGTCTTAAACATTGGGTAACTTAAAAAGAGATTGGACAAGTATATGGGTAGACCTTCTGCAGTGTTCAATTCTTAAGTTCTTATGTGGGATATCGATGAAGTTTCTTTACAATAGGTTCAGCTATTTTGTAGAAGCCGTTGTTCTGGTTGAAGTTGTTGGATATACAGATAAGTGATGATTCCAGGATTCTTCGGTATTGCATGTTGCCTTCTCTGGCGATGAGTCTTGCGTTTCTGTAGTTGATTAAATGGTTGTGTGAATTTCGGTGTTGAACACAGGCATTTCTTGAGTCGTCAGATCTGCCTGCGACTAAGGAATGCCTGTGTTCAACACCGAAATTCACACAACCATTTAATCAACTATAGAAACGCAAGACTCATCGCCAGAGAAGACAACATGCAATACCGAAGAATCCTGGAATCACATTATACTCCTTATGTGTTTATTTTTCCATTGTGTCGGTATTTTATACCATTTATTTCCAGACACTTGTCCTGTTTCCTGACGAACCTTACCTAACCTAACCTAACCTAACCTAACCTAACCTAACCTAACCTAACCTAACCTAACCTAACCTAACCTAACCTTGATGAATTTGGAGTTGCATGAATCTGGGACTGGGGCGGAGTGGGGAGAAGATGATAGGGGAGGTGGGGAAGATGGTAACAGGGGAGGTGGAGAAAAATATGGAGGGGATAAGATAAGAGGAGAGAAAATAATAAAGGAAGCGGGAGAGAGGGAAGCAAGGAGATGTGATAAGAGGAAGTAGGGACGAAGATGGAAGAAGGAAGAGGAGGAGGAGAAGGAAGAGGAGAAAATAAAAGGAGGAACTCCCTACTCCTGTTTTCCCCACCTCTCCTTCCCCCCCTCTCACCAATCCTTCCCCTCCCACCTATGCTTTACCCTCTCATCTATCCTTCCCCCTCCCACCTATCCTTTCCTCTCCCACCTATCCTTCCCCCTCCCACCTATCCTTCCCCCTCCCACCTATCCTTTCCTCTCCCACCTATCCTTCCCCTCCCACCTATCCTTCCCCTCCCATCTATCCTTCCCCTCCCACCTATCTTTCCCCTCCCATCTATCCTTCCCCTCCCACCTATCCTTCCCCTCCCACCTATCTTTCCCCCTCCCATCTATCCTTCCCTCTCCCACCGATCCTTCCCCCTCCCACCTATCTTTCCCCCTCCCATCTATCCTTCCCCCTCCCACCTATCCTTCCCCCTCCCACCTATCCTTCCCCCTCCCACCTATGCTTTCAAGGTGGCAACTCAGGACTCAAGTTTCAACTTGGAAGTAAGACGGATGATTTCTCGACCTGACTCTCTTGTCGCTCAAGACCGGGAGGGGGAGGTGAGGAGGGGAGGTGGAGGAGGGGGAGGTGGAGGTGAGAAGGGGGCGGTGAGGAGGGAGAGGTGAGGAGGGGGAGGTGGAGAGGAGAGGTGAAGGAGGAAGAGGAGGAGGATGGATGTTGGATTAAAAGGTATATATGTACTGAGATGTATACAACTGTTAGTACATATATACTGAGGTATGCACTTCTCAGTACATATATGCTGAGGTATATATCTTTCAGTACATATATACTGAAGTATACACATCTCAGTACATATATACTGAAGTATACATCTCTCAGTACACATATACTGAAGTATACACCTCTCTGTACATATATACTGAGGTATACATGTCTCAGTACACATATACTGAAGTATACACCTCTCAGTACATATATACTGAGGTATACATCTCTCAGTACACATATACTGAAGTATACACCTCTCAGTACATATATACTGAGGTATACACTTCTGAGTGCAAAGACACTGTCAGTATTAACCCATGATGACATGTACAAAGAGTAGACCAGGTAGCAGACATACTCAGACATGGAGGTGTACATCCCTGCTGTGTTCAGCAGGTCTCCCTCATCGTGGAGAGGAGAGGGAGAGGAGAGGGAGAGGAGGTGAGAAGAGAGGGAGAGGAGAGGGAGAGTGAAGCTCATGGACAAGTGGGAGTCAGTACTTCTCACTTTTCTTGGACACTTATGAGAGGCTAGGTTAGTGATGTGAAGGTTCAGCCCTGGGAAGGGAGGGAAGGGAAGGAAGGGAGGGAAGAGAGGGAAGGGAAGGAAGGGAGGGAAGGGAGGGAAGGGAAGGAAGGGAGGGAAGGGAGGGAAGAGAGGGAAGGGAAGGAAGGGAGGGAAGGGAAGGAAGGAAATAAATGGTATAAAATACCGACACAATAGAAAAATAAACACATAAGCAGTATAATGTGATCCTTTATTGACAACGTTTCGCCCACGCAGTGGGCTTTATCGAGTCACAAACAGAAGAATTCTCTCTCATTGAACAAGTTTTTTTCCAAACTTCACTATCCTCGTCACTTCGTTAGAGACTGCAGACGACGGGCATTAAACATCTTCAACACACCCAGAGAAGACACTGCTGAGAAGAGATACATAGTCCTTCCCACCAACTCCATTTACAAACACGTTTCCAACATTTTTTCTAAGACCTCATTCCGAGCATCCACCTCCACATCCACCACCATCAAGGACATTACCAGTAACAGACAGGAAAAGCTTCAATCCACGGCAGGGGTATACACAATCCCTTGTAATGGCTGCAGCAAAATATACGTCGGCGAAACATCCAGAGACCTCCAAACACGCATTTCAGAACACCAGTACGCAAGCAGATCTGACGACTCAAGAAATGCCTGTGTTCAACACCGAAATTTACACAACCATTTAATCAACTACAGAAACGCAAGACTCATCGCCAGAGAAGACAACACGCAATACCGAAGAATCCTGGAATCATCACTCATCTGTATATCCAACAACTTCAACCAGAACAACGGCTTCTACAACATAGCTGAACCTATTGCCAAGAAACTTCTTCAACGCTATCCCACCTAGAACTCAAGAATGGTACACTGCAGGTCCTTTAAGTTACACAATGTTTTTAACTATCACACTACTTTTAAGACTGTCACATGCAGCTTTCTCCACCTGACCCAGCATTCTCCACCTGACCCAGCATTCTCCACCTGACCCAGCATTCTCCACCTGACCCAGCATTCTCCACCTGACTATACCCTATATATATTCATGTTACTCATTTTCCAGGTAGATCTGTCTGTGACTTGATAAAGTCCACTGTGTGGGCGAAACGTTGTCAATAAAGGATCACATTATACTGCTTATGTGTTTATTTTTCCAAGGGAAGGAAGGGAAGGAAGGGAAGGAAGGGAGGGAAGGGAAGGAAGGGAGGGAAGGGAAGGAAGGGAGGGAAGGGAAGGAAGAGAGGGAAGGGAGGGAAGGAAAGGAAGGGAGGGAAGGGAAGGAAGGGAGGGAAGGGAAGGAAGAGAGGGAAGGGAGGGAAGGAAAGGAAGGGAGGGAAGGGAAGGAAGGGAGGGAAGGGAAGGAAGAGAGGAAAGGGAGGGAAGGGAAGGAAGAGAGGGAAGGAAAGGAAGGGAGAGGGTTAAGTATATACACTGTGCGGATAACCTAACTCTAATTTAAAACTAAATGCATCACTAAACTGGAGGTACCAGCACACAAACCAACACTAAACTGGAGGTACCAGCACACAAACCAACACTAAACTGGAGGTACCAGCACACAAACCAACACTAAACTGGAGGTACCAGCACACAAACCAACACTAAACTGGAGGTACCAGCACACAAACCAACACTAAACTGGAGGTACCAGCACACAATCCAACACTAAACTGGAGGTACCAGCACACAAACCAACACTAAACTGGAGGTATCAGCACACAAACCAACACTAAACTGGAGGTACCAGCACACAAACCAACACTAAACTGGAGGTATCAGCACACAAACCAACACTAAACTGGAGGTACCAGCACACAGACCAACACTAAACTGGAGGTACCAGTACACAGTCCAACACTAAACTGGAGGTATCAGCACACAGACCAACACTAAACTGGAGGTACCAGTACACAGTCCAACACTAAACTGGAGGCTATCCAGACACAGCCAACACTAAACTGGAGGTACCAGTACACAGACCAACACTAAACTGGAGGTATCAGCACACTGACCAACACTAAACTGGAGGTATCAGCACACAGTCCAACACTAAACTGGAGGTACCAGCACACAGACCAACACTAAACTGGAGGTACCAGTACACAGACAAACACTAAACTGGAGGTACCAGTACACAGACCAACACTAAACTGGAGGTATCAGCACACTGACCAACACTAAACTGGAGGTATCAGCACACAGACCAACACTAAACTGGAGGTATCAGCACACAGACCAACACTATACTGGAGGTATCAGCACACAGTCCAACACTAAACTGGAGGTATCAGCACACAGACCAACACTAAACTGGAGGTATCAGCACACAGACCAACACTAAACTGGAGGTATCAGCACACAGACCAACACTAAACTGGAGGCATCACCACACAGACCAACACTAAACTGGAGGCATCACCACACAGACCAACACTAAACTGGAGGCATCACCACACAGACCAACACTAAACTGGAGGTACCAGCACACAGACCAACACTAAACTGGAGGCATCACCACACAGTCCAACACTAAACTGGAGGTACCAGTACACAGACCAACACTGAACTGGAGGTATCAGCACACAGTCCAACACTAAACTGGAGGTACCAGCACACAGACCAACACTAAACTGGAGGTATCAATACGCAGACCAACACTAAACTGGAGGTATCAGCACACAGACCAACACTATACTGGAGGCATCAGTACACAGACCAACACTATACTGGAGGCATCAGTACACAGACCAACACTGAACTGGAGGTATCAATACGCAGACCAACACTAAACTGGAGGTATTAGCAAACAGACCAACACTAAACTGGAGGTATCAGCACACGGACTAACACTAAACTGGAGGTATCAGCACACATACAACACTAAACTGGATGCATCAACACACTGACCAACACTAAACTGGAGGTACCAGTACAGAGACCAACACTAAACTGGAGGCATCACCACACAGACAACACTAAACTGGAGGTACCAGCACACAGTTCAACACTAAACTGGAGATATCAGCGCACAGACCAACACTATACTGGAGGCATCAGTACACTGACCAACACTAAACTGGAGGTATCAGTGTGCAGACCAACACTAAACTGGAGGTACCAGTACACAGACCAACACTAAACTGGAGGTATCAGCAAACAGACTAACACTAAACTGGAGGTATCAGCACATGGACCAACACTAAACTGGAGGTACCAGCACACAGACAACACTAAACTGGAGGTACCAGCACACAGACAACACTAAACTGGAGGTATCACCACACAGACAAACACTAAACTGGAGGTACCAGCACACAGACCAACATTAAACTGGAGGTACCAGCACATGGACCAACACTAAACTGGAGGTATCAGCACATGGACCAACACTAAACTGGAGGTATCAGCACATGGACCAACACTAAACTGGAGGTACCAGCACACAGACCAACATTAAACTGGAGGTACCAGCACATGTACCAACACTAAACTGGAGGTATCAGCACATGGACCAACATTAAACTGGAGGCATCACTACACAGACCAACACTAAACTGGAGGTACCACCACACGGACCAACACTAAACTGGAGGCATCACCACACAGACGAACAACCTCCAGTAACAACAACCTCCACTGAGCATATTAGTCCCCTCCCTCGTACCCTCACTCCCAGCAGGGAAAAAAATTAAATATATTGGAAAATATTCCGACAAATTATTGCCTCCGTAAATTGGTCTTAGGGTAAAAATTATCAGCAGGATTATTCCAGTGTCAGTTTTTAAACCGTATCTAAATATCGCGAAGATTATATTAACATTAGTTGGTCCCGCTAGTGGAAAAATTATTGGAGATTACCGGAGGATTATACTGCCAGGGAATTATTATTCCACGGCTTATATATGTTATTTACTTTTTTTTTTTTTTTGCCCGGGCCATTCTGAGGTCAGGCGAAATTCAGAGAAACGAGTATGGCGTTTTGTAGAGATTCTCTCAGTATATTATTTTTTGTGGTCACACGGAAACCACACGCATATATACATACGTACATATGAATATGTAGTACGTATATATATATATATATATATATATATATATATATATATATATATATATATATATATATATATATACACAGCCACACGCACCACGACAGATGAGGAGGGAGGAGGATCCAAATCCAAAGAAGATACATTCACCATCATTCCCTCTCTAGCTTACTATGGAATTATGATTTCATGACGAGACGTTTCGCCCGCCCAACAAGTTTCTTCAGTGGAAATACAAATGAGAGAGCAGACACCACAGCCAGTTTGCCCTGAGTATCAGCAGAGATGCTACTACCTTGATCATACCTTAACATCGTGTATGAAATCCTCTCCACATATTAGTCTCCACTAGAGACCAATATGATCACACACATGTCTGATAACATGCTACAGACCTCATCTCCATCTGAATACCTCCTTCACATCCTCCTTTCAGTCCTTCCTCAGGCGTCTCCTACGCCGCCTTCCACTGGGTAAGACGTAGTCTCACCAAGAATGGCGTCTTCACTGGTGACTTCAGTCCTCACCACTGTAGAAACCACTCGTGCTGAAATATGATAAAACATATCCCAGCATTGTATGGCTCTTGTTTCATAACACCTAGCATCAACACCTAGCATCAACACCTAGCGTCACCAACTACCATCAACACCTACCATCAACACCTAGCACCAACAACTACCATCAACACCTAGCATCAACACCTAGCGTCACCAACTACCATCAACACCTACCATCAACACCTAGCACCAACAACTACCATCAACACCTACCATCAAAACCTAGCACCAACAACTACCATCAACACCTACCATCAACTCCTAGCACCAACAACTACCATCAACACCTACCATCAACACCTAGCACCAACAACTACCATCAACACCTAGCATCAACAACTACCATCAACACCTAGCATCAACAACTACCATCAACACCTAGCATCAACACCTAGCACCAACAACTACCATCAACACCTAGCATCAACACCTAGCATCAACACCTACCATCAACACCTACCATCAACACCTAGCATCAACAACTACCATCAACACCTAGCATCAACACCTAGCACCAACAACTACCATCAACACCTAGCATCAACACCTAGCATCAACACCTACCATCAACACACACCACAAAACCTAGCATCAACAACTCCCTTCAACACCTAGCATCATCACCTACCATCAACACACACCACAACACCTACCATCAACACACACCACAACACCTACCATCAACACACACCCCAACACCTATCATCAACATACATCACAACACCTACCATCAACACATACCACAACACCTACCATCAACACACCTCACAACACCTACCATCAACACTAACGCCATCATCATACAGATCAACATACAAAGATCATCTGAGATGAGACACAAATCAGAATGGCGAGTGTTTCTCAGCCGGGTGATGACGCGTTACGTTCAAGAAGTTGCGACTAGTGTTGCTGGTCTTGACTGACGCGTTACGTTCAGGAAGTTGCGACTAGTGTTGCTGGTCTTGACTGACGCGTTTCGTTCAGGAAGTTGCGACTAGTGTTGCTGGTCTTGACTGACGCGTTACGTTCAGGAAGTTGCGACTAGTGTTGCTGGTCTTGACTGACGCGTTACGTTCAGGTAGTTGCGACTAGTGTTGCTGGTCTTGACTGACGCGTTACGTTCAGGTAGTTGCGACTAGTGTTGCTGGTCTTGACTGACGCGTTACGTTCAGGTAGTTGCGACTAGTGTTGCTGGTCTTGAACGACGCGTTACGTTCAGGTAGTTGCGACTAGTGTTGCTGGTCTTGAACGACGGGTTACGTTCAGGTAGTTGCGACTAGTGTTGCTGGTCTTGAACGACGGGTTACGTTCAGGTAGTTGCGACTAGTGTTGCTGGTCTTGAAGAAACACTCACTGACTTCCTCAACATTAACGTTGTTCAAGAAATACTAAAATATTTCCCATATTAAGTTGTGGGTGGGAAGAGCCACCACTCACATACCTCCTCACTTCACCTTCCCCCACCTCCACTTTCACTCTCCTTATCACCCCTCAATACTTCACCTTCCCCACTCTTCCTCTTACTCTCCAACCACACCTTCCACTCACTTCACCTTCCACCTCCACCCACATACCTTCCCTTCAAAATCCTTCCTACCTTCCCCACCTTCCCACACAAACCATTTTCCACACCACCCACCTCCCTCACCTTCCCCACCTTCCACCAACACCTTCCACTTCCCCACCACCACCCTACAACACTCCACCTTCCCCACCTCCCACCCACTACAAACCCCTCCACCTTCCCCACCACCCACCACAAACACCTCCACCTTCCCACCTCCCCCACCAACACCCTCACCTTCCCACCACCCACTCACTACCCTCCACCTTCCCCACCTCCCACCCACACAACACCTTCTCACCTTCCCCACTCCACACACCCTCCACCTTCCCCACCACCACTTCACCTTACACAAACACCCTCCACCTTCCCCACCCCACCCACAAACACCCTCCACCTTCCCTCACCCCACCCACACAAACTTCACCTTCCACCCCCCACCCACACAAACACCCTCCACCTTCCCCACCACCAACCACACAAACACCCTCCACCTTCCCCACCCCACCACACAAAACCCTCCACCTTCCCCACCACCACCACACAAACATCCCTTCCCCACCATCCACCACACAAACACCTTCCACCTTCCCCACCATCCACCCACACAAACACCCTCTACCTTCCCCACCACCCACCCACACAAACACCCTACACCTTCCCCACCACTAACCCACACAAACACCCTCCACCTTCCATATTACCCACCCACACAAACACCTTCTACCTTCCCCACCACCCACCCACACAAACACCCTCCACCTTCCCCACCATCCACACACACAAACACCCTCCATCTTCCCTATTAACCACCCACACAAACACCCTCCACCTTCCCCAGTCACACAAACACCCTCCACCTTCTCCACCACCCACACACACAGACACCTCACCTTCCCTATATCCACCCACACAAACACCCTCCACCTTCCCCAGCACAAACACCCTCCCACCCCCACACACAAACACCCTCCACCTTCCCCACCACCCACACACAGACACCCTCACCTTCCATTTACCCACCCACACAAACACCTTCCCTTCCCTCCACCACCTACCTCACACCCACACAAAACACCCTCCACCTTCCCCACCATCCCACACACAAACACCCTCCACCTTCTAACACCACCCACACAAACACCCTCCACCTTCCCCAGTCACACAAACACCCTCCACCTTCTCCACCACCCACACACACAGACACCCTCGACCTTCCTATACCCACCCACACAAACACCCTCCACCTTCCACCATCCCACACAAACACCCTCCACCTTCTCCACCACCCACCACACAAACACCCTCCACCTTCCCCACCACCCACCACACAAACACCTCCACCTTCCACCACCCACCCACACAAACACCCTCCACCTTCCCCACCACCCACCCACACAAACACCCTCCACCTTCCCATTACCCACCCACACAAACACCTTCCACCTTCCCCACTCACACAAACACCCTCCACCTTCCCCACCACCAACCCACACAAACACCCTCCACCTTCCCCACCACCCACACACACAAACACCCTCCACCTTCCACCACCCACCCACACAAACACCTCCACCTTCCCACCACCCACCCACATAAACACCCTCCACCTTCCCACCACCCACCCACACAAACACCCTCCACCTTCTCCACCACCCACCCACACAAACACCCTCCACCTTCTCCACCACCCACCCACAAACACCTCCACCTTCCACCACCCACCCCACAAACACCCTCCACCTTCTCCACCACCCACCCACACAAACACCCTCCACCTTCTCCACCACCCACCCACACAAACACCCTCCACCTTCTCCACCACCCACCCACACAAACACCCTCCACCTTCTACACCACCCACCCACACAAACACCCTCCACCTTCTACACCACCCACCCACACAAACACCCTCCACCTTCCCCACCACCCACCCACACAAACACCCTCCACCTTCCCCACCACCCACCCACACAACCACCCTCCTCCTGCCTCCACATCTTAAACTCTCCTTACCCCAGCTTACAAATTCCCCCACCACCCTCCCGACCTCCAACGACATCCTCCACCAACACCTACCCACCCACTGCCCCACCCTTGACCTACCTCTGCCCCTCCTTCCACACCCCTGCCCCACACTCCCCACCTCGGCCAATCTGATATATTTGACGCTGATTTGCCACAAAATATACCCTATATCAAGTTAGTGGGCTAGATGATTGTGGTGAGTGTGTGTGTGTGTGTGTGTGTGTGTGTGTGTGTGTGTGTACTCACCTATTTGTGGTTTCAGGGGTCGATTCATAGCTCCTGGCCCCGCCTCTTCACTGATTGCTACTAGGTCCTCTCTCTCCCCTGCTCCATGAGCTTTATCATACCTCGTCTTAAAACTATGTATGGTTCCTGCCTCCACTACGTCACTTTCTAGACTATTCCACTTCCTGACAACTCTATGACTGAAGAAATACTTCCTAACATCTCTTTGACTCATAGAAGTCTTCAACTTCCAATTGTGACCCCTTGTTTCTGTGTCCCCTACATTATGCTCCAGCTCCTGGTCTCCGTTTCTTTACCACTGACTGGAGTGATATACTTCTTCCCTCCCTCTTATGTTCAGGTGAACTCACAGTGTGTTCAGGTGAACTCAAAGTGTGTTCAGGTGAACTCAGAGTGTGTTCAGGTGAACTCAAAGTGTGTTCAGGTGAACTCAAAGTGTGTTCAGGTGAACTCAGAGAGTGTTCAGGTGAACCCAAAGTGTGTTCAGGTGAACTCACAGTGTGTTCAGGTGAACTCAAAGTGTGTTCAGGTGAACTCAGAGTGTGTTCAGGTGAACTCAAAGTGTGTTCAGGTGAACTCACAGTGTGTTCAGGTGAACTCAGAGAGTGTTCAGGTGAACTCAAAGTGTGTTCAGGTGAACTCAGAGTGTGTTCAGGTGAACTCCCAGTGTGTTCAGGTGAACTCAAAGTGTGTTCAGGTGAACTCAGAGAGTGTTCAGGTGAACTCAAAGTGTGTTCACCTTCACTGTCTCAAGTGTGTTCGTCTGGTAGGTTCATTTTTTCTTTGTGTCTTCCATGATAAAGTCATTTATGCATTATTTTGGTACCTCTTTCGTATCCAGTATGTTGTGAACATGTCCCCACTTAGCTCCTGCATAATTAGTATTTTGCATCTGCTGGAAGACGAATGAAAGAGAAGAGAGAGAGAGAGAGAGAGAGAGAGAGAGAGAGAGAGAGAGAGAGAGAGAGAGAACAAGAAGAAGAGGTGACTATATATATATATATATATATATATATATATATATATATATATATATATATATATATATATAGTCGTGCCGAATAGGTAAAACTTGCGATTTTGGCTTGAATAGCAACGCACTTCTTGCCGAATAGAGCAAGTGAAAATTTGTGTATGCAATAATTTCGTAAAAATCATTCTGAACCTAACGAAAAAAAATATTTTTCATTGTTTGTTTATTATTAAATTATTGTAAACTTATCTAAAATATATTTAGTTGAATTAGGGTAAATTAAATTGCGCTTGATATAATAAGGTTAGGTAAGTTTTCTAAGGTTCTTTTGGTACAAAATTATTAATTTTTACATTAACATAAATGAAAAAAAATATATATCTTTAAACGTATAAGAGGAAATTGTAGAAAGGGCTTAATTTTAAATGAGTTCTTGTTAATTGACCAGTTTTACCGCATATATATATATACATGGGTGTTGAGAAGTCCACTTACCTGTTTGTCAATGTCTGTCTCTCTCTCTCTCTCTCTCTCTCTCTCTCTCTCTCTCTCTCTCTCTCTCTCTCTCTCTCTCTCTCTCTCTCTCTCTCTCTCTCTCTCTCTCTCTCTCTCTCACTACTTCCTAGTCATAACATATACTCGATATTTTGATTTATTTTCCTCCGGATAAAAGAGCTTCCGGATACGCGAACATGTCCTCGTCGTGGCTCTAATATTCCAGTTATGAGGATTTTTTTTTTATCCAATATTTTTCTCGCTTGTGATTTACCATCTGGTTAAGAGTACTTCCGTGTGTGTGTGTGTGTGTGTGTGTGTGTGTGTGTACTCACCTAGTTGTACTCACCTAGTTGTACTCACCTAGTTGTGGTTGCAGGGGTCGATTTATAGCTCCTGGCCCCGCCTCTTCACTAGCTGCTACTGGGTCACTCTTCCTTCGCCATGAGCTTTATCATACCTCTTCTTAAAGCTATGTATGGATCCTGCCTCCACTACCTCACTTGCCAGACTATTCCACTTCCTGACAACTCTGTGACTGAAGAAATACTTCCTAACATCCCTGTGATTCATCTGAGTCTTCAACTTCCAACTGTGTCCCCTTGTTGCTGTACTCACCTATTTGTACTCACCTATTTGTGGTTGCAGGGGTCGATTCATAGCTCCTGGCCCCGCCTCTTCACTGATTGCTACTAGGTCCTCTCTCTCCCTGCTCCATGAGCTTTATCAAACCTCGTCTTAAAACTATGTATGGTTCCTGCCTCCACTACGTCACTTTCTAGGCTATTCCACTTCCTGACAACTCTATGACTGAAGAAATACTTCCTAACATCCCTTTGACTCATAGGAGTCTTCAACTTCCAATTGTGACCCCTTGTTTCTGTGTCCCCTCTCTGGAACATCTTGTCTCTGTCCACCTTATCTATTCCTCGCAGTATTTTATATGTCGTTATCATGTCTTCCCTAACCCTCCTGTCCTCTAGTGTCGTCAGGCCGATTTCCCTTAACCTTTCTTCGTAGGACAATCCCCTTAGCTCTGGGACTAGTCTTGTTGGAAAACTTTGCACTTTCTCTAATTTCTTGACGTGCTTGACCAGGTGTGGGTTCCAAACTGGTGCTGCATACTCCAGTATGGGCCTGACGTATATGGTGTACAGAGTCTTGAATGATTCCTTAGTGAGGTATTGGAATGCTATTCTTAGGTTTGCCAGGCGCCCGTATGCTGCAGCAGTTATCTGATTGATGTGTGCCTCAGGAGATGTGCTCGGTATTATACTCACCCCAAGATCTTTTTCCTTGAGTGAGGTTTACAGTCTTTGGCCACCTAGACTATACTCTGTCTGCGGTCTTCTTTGCCCTTCCCCGATCTTCATGACTTTACATTTGGCAGGGTTAAATTCAAGGAGCCATTTACTGGACCAGGCTTGTAGCCTGTCCAGGTCTCTTTCTAGTCCTGCCTGATCCTCTACTGATTTAATTCTTCTCATTAACTTCACATCATCTGCAAACAGGGACACTTCTGAGTCTATCCCTTCCGTTATGTCATTCACATATACCAAAAACAGTACAGGTCCTAGGACTGACCCTTGTGGAACCCCACTCGTCACAGGTGCCCACTCTGACACCTCGTCACGTACCATGACTCGTTGTTGCCTCCCTGCCAGATATTCTCTGATCCATTGCATTGCCCTTCCTGTTACGTGTGCCTGATCCTCTAGCTTTTGCATTAACCTCTTGTGAGGAACTGTGTCGAACGCCTTCTTGCAGTCCAAGAAAATGCAGTCTATCCACCCCTCTCTCTCGTGTCTTACTTCTGTTACCTTGTCATAAAACTCCAGTAGGTTTGTGACACAGGATTTTCCTTCCCTGAAACCGTGTTGGTTGTCGTTTATAAGCTTGTGCTCTAGGTGTGTGTGTGTGTGTGTGTGTGTGTGTGTGTGTGTGTGTGTGTGTGTGTGTGTGTGTATGTGTGTGTGTGTGTATGTGTGTGTGTGTATGTGTGTGTGTATGTGTGTTTGTGCGTGCTAACAAGCGTCCCTCTGAAAGAACCTGCTGAGATCTACATATTTCTGCTACTTTGCAAGCTCCTGATGATGTGTTGATTGCAACACGAAAGGCCTATAGCTATTATTCAACTCCCCCTGTGGTTGTTTTGCATAATGTATCATGCTGAAATAAAGTATTACTGTTACTATTACTGTTACCAAGTATGTAACTAAAGCAAGGTTTATGCCCTCAGAGTGAACTTTCCTGGAACTTTTGAGAGTAGATTGAGTGAACTTGAACCCTCGGCTGAACCTAAAACTTTCTTCAACTTTGGAGGAAGTAGATATGTACTTTCCTCCTCCTGACAAGAATGAAGCGACACTTCCCTCTTGGCAGTAGCTCTCTCTCTCTCACATACACACACACACACACACACACACACACACACACACACACACACACACAGCCCCCGGTGGCCTAGTGGGTAAAGCTCTTGCTTGACGCACGGAGGGGCCGGGTTCAATTCCCGGTGGGGCAGAAACATTTCGAAGTGTTTCCTTACATACACATACACACACACACACATACAACAGGCCTAGTGTCTAATCGACATGTGCCTAGGACAAAATGGTAACTAACACACACACATACACACACAAGCACACACACAGTTTGGAACCCACACCTGGTCAAGCACGTCAATAAATTAGAGAAAGTGCAAAGGTTTGCGACAAGGTTAGTTCCGGAGCTAAAGGAAATCGGCCTGACAACACTGAAGGACAGGAGTGTTAGGGAAGACATGATAACGACATATAAAATACTGCGTGGAATAGACAAGGTGGATAGAGACAGGATGTTCCAGAGATGGGACACAGAAACAAGGGGCCATAATTGGAAGTTGAAGACTCAGATGAGTCAAAGGGATGTTAGGAAGTATTTCTTCAGCCATAGAGTTGTCAGGAAGTGGAATAGTCTAGCAAATGATGTAGTGGAGGCAGGATCCATACATAGCTTTAAGACGAGGTATTATGAAGCTCATAGAGCAGGGAGAGAGAGGACCTAGTAGCGATCAGTGAAGAGGAGGAGCCAGGAGCTGAGTCTCGACCCCTGCAACCACAATTAGGTGAATACACACACACACACACACATACACTTCCTAGTAGTAGCGACCAGTGAAGAGGTGGGGCCAGGAGCTAAGACTCGACCCCTGCAACCACAACAAGGTGAACACACACACACACACACACACTACCTAGTAGTAGCGACCAGTGAAGACGTGGGGCCAGGAGCTAAGACTCGACCCCTGCAACCACAACAAGGTGAGCACACACACACACACACACACACACACATACACTTCCTAGTAGTAGCGACCAGTGAAGAGGTGGGGCCAGGAGCTAAGACTCGACCCCTGCAACAACAACAAGGTGAACAAACACACACATCCCTGAGGTATTAATCCTGTGATCTGACATGCAAAGGACTTTCCTTTTCTTTCTTTTTTTTAAGGTGCCGAAGGGGAAAGGGATTAAAGAGAAGGGAGAGGGTAAAGGGGAAAGAAGAGGGAGGGAAGAGAGGAGCTATTTGCCAGAGTAACTACAAGTGAGATAAGATTGGAGTAAAGAGAGGGAAATGAGAGGAGAGAGGGGATAGGAAGAGAAGGGGGAGGAGAGAGCGCAACAGAATGAGGGAAGAAAGGAGGGAGGTAATAGAGAGGGAAGACAGGTTACCTGTACAGGTAGTTACCTGTAATCGCTCCGGAAATCACCTCTTCCCCCCGTGGCCCGGTCAATCAAGCTGTTAGTGCTTGCTGCCCGTATCTCAACGTATGCACCACAACCCGCCTGATCAGGAATTGTTTTGAGGAATCTATCCAGTTCCCTCCTCTAGACAGCCAGGAATTTGTTGGTATTTTTTTATGCATGACGGGAGGGTGTTGAAGAGTCGTGGTCCCTTTGCACTTATTGACTTCTCTCTCAGTATACTCACACTGCTTTTCATCAGAGATATCCTGCACCGTCTGCCAAGACTCTTGTCAGCAAATGTGATTTCGGTGTGCAGGTTTGGTGCCAGTCCCTCCAATATCTGCCAGGTGTGAATTATGATGTATCTCGCCCACGTTCTAAGGAGTATAGTTCTAGGGCCGTCAAACATTTCCAGTAATTGAGGTGCTTGACTGTACTTATATGTGCAGTAAAGGTCCTCTGTACATTCTCCAGCCACAATCTCACCTGCCTTGATTCAAGATGTTAGTGTACAGCAGTGTTCCAGCCTAGACGGAACTTATGACTTAAAAATGATCATCAATGGCTTGGTATTCCTTGTTTTGAAAATTCTCCTTATCCATCTTATTATTTTCCTAGCAAATGTGATAATAAGATTGTTGTGGGCCTTGAAAGTGAGATCCTCTGATATTATCACTCCCAGGTCCTTCACATTAGTTTTTAGCTCTATTGTGTGGTTACAATTTGTAACAAGGTTTGGAGTCTCATTCATGAAGAATTCGTTCCAGCTCATTAATTTCTCCTGCCATGAAGAAGGTCGTTAGTATCCACCAATATTAAAGCCTAGAAAGACCAAGACACATGCACAACATCCGTATCTTTATTGTAGTCGTAATGTATTGATAAAGCCACTGCATGACGAAAACTCTACAAATAAGGATACCCAGATGTTGCACATGTGTCTAATTCTCCACCAAGCTACCTGAAGACTTCTAGCAATGATTTGGCATGTCATGTTTTGAAGGTTCTAGTTATCCAACCTGTCATTTTCTTGCAGTTGCGATTATAACACTGCTCCTTAAACGTGAGATCTGTGGTTGAGATCTGTGATGTCTGTGGTTGAGATCTGTGATGTCTGTGGTTACGATCTGTGATGTCTATGGTTGAGATCTGTGATGTCTGTGGTTGAGATCTGTGATGTCTGTGGTTGAGATCTGTGATGTCTGTGGTTGAGATCTGTGATGTCTGTGGTTGAGATGCCGGATTGCGTTGCCAAAGGAGAAGAAACACAGAGAAAGCAAGGACCCACTGCCTTCATGAGAGACGAAGACTCAGAGAGAGTCAACCAGGAGACAGATGACACAGGAAGCTGCCATCTTACGTAGTTCCGAGAATGAAAACATTAGCTCTAACGCCAGAGTAAAAGACGTTCATACGCTTCCATACTGAAACTCATGAGACATGTCAGTTTGTCTGACTTTTTTGGAGTTATTCTGGTGGGTAATTTATACATATGTTATTATGTATGAAAATTGTACTTATGTGTAGCTGTACCTGATACTTAATTAATTACTTGGACGACCATTGTCTACCAGCTCTGTGATTTCACTCACACACACACACACACACACACACACACACACACTCTCTCATAAACACACACACACACTGCTATGACTCGACCCCTGCAACCACAAATAGGTGAGTACACACACACATCACGGAGCTAAGGGGTATGTCCTACGAGGAGAGGTTAAGGGAAATCGACCTGACGACACTGGAGGACAGGAGAAATAGGGGGGACATGATAACGACATATAAGATACTGAGAGGAATTGACAAGGTGGACAAAGACAGAATGCTCCAGAGATGGGACACAGCAACAAGGGGACACAGTTGGAAGTTGACGACTCAGATGAATCACAGAGATGTTAGGAAGTATTTCTTCAGTCACAGAGTGGTCGGGAAGTGGAATAGTTTGGGAAGCGATGTAGTGGATGCAGGTTCCATACATAGTTTTAAGAAGAGGTATGATAAAGCTCATGGCGCAGGGAGAGTGACCCAGTAGCGGCCAGCGAAGAGGCGGGGCCAGGAGCTATGAATCGACCCCTGCAGCAACAACTAGGTGAGTACAACTAGGTGAGTACACACACACGAGAGAGGTCATCCCTCAGGATCAAGCTAGCACCAACACGTCACAATGCAAAACCATTTCTCAAATCGATGACTGATCCACTACCACGACCACCACAATTATGCCCCTTCTCTCCCCAACCCCCACTAACAAAGGCACGGGATCGGCGACACATTAACTCCCACGTCCTACCCTTACACCCTCCCCCTCCCATACCCCCCCACACCCCACAACGGAGGGGAGGCTGGCCTGGTTCACCCCAATGAGTCGTCAGCTGTGTAAAGCAGGAGGATTACAGTGGAATGAGAGGCAATGATCGAGTCTTTCCCTACCACTGTGGCATGTCCACACTAGTGTGAGGGTGCGCTGGGGAGTGAGGGGGCAGCAGGTGGGGGGCATTACAAGGGGGAGGACGAGGGGAAGGGGTGAGAGAGGAAAGGAGGTGCACAGGCTATTGTGTCAGTTAATAGCTGACTGTTAGGGAACAACTCTCTCTCACAACAACACTGCAAGTTTACGTTTTACATCCTCCTCTCTCTCTTCTTATATATTTATATATATATATATATATATATATATATATATATATATATATATATATATATATTATGCAAATATCGCGAACAAGATGCAAAACAACTACGGGGGAGTTGAATGGTAGCTCTAGACTTTTCGGACTCATAGTAATGGGTTGGATTGTCTTAAGTGTAGTTCAACACCAAGGAATTAGGGTCTGTTTTTCCTGCTTTTTCTGGCGGTTAAACCAACATTTGCCTCAGAATCCTGTGCGACAGAAAAACTATGGCCGTCTTCCTTGAAATTACAGATGCCTTCCCTTTAAATGATTCCCTTTAATTGACCCCTTTTCTAGAGCTCTACCTACCTGTAGGTAGGTAGAGCTCTAGGTGCAGAAACAGCTAAGATAATTACCAGTGATATCTATAATTGGTATGTAAAGTTATTTATATCAGAGCGGAGTCTGATAGAATGTTCGATAATTGCCACGTCACGTTCGTTGTTACTGTTACAATATGAATGGGTGTGGGCTGCCTGTTTTAATGCTATAATATTCAGCCTCTCTGACTATGGGTACTGGTATGCCTGGGGCACCTCCTGCCTCCAGCCTCTCTGACTATGGGTACTGGTATGCCTGGGACACCTCCTGCCTCCAGCCTCTCTGACTATGGGTACTGGTATGCCTGGGGCACCTCCTGCCTCCAGCCTCTCTGACTATGGGTACAGGTATGCCTGGGGCACCTCCAGCCTCCCGCCTCTCTGACTATGGGTACTGGTATGCCTGGGGCACCTCCTGCCTCCAGCCTCTCTGACTATGGGTACAGGTATGCCTGGGGCACCTCCTGCCTCAGCCTCTCTGACTATGGGTACTGGTATGCCTGGGCACCTCCTGCCTCCAGCCTCTCTGACTATGGGTACTGGTATGCCTGGGGCACCTCCTGCCTCCAGCCTCTCTGACTATGGGTACTGGTATGCCTGGGGCACCTCCTGCCTCCAGCCTCTCTGACTATGGGGCACCTCCTGCCACTCTGACTATGGGTACTGGTATGCCTGGGGCACCTCCTGCCACTCTGACTATGGGTACTGGTATGCCTGGGGCACCTCCTGCCACTCTGACTATGGGTACTGGTATGCCTGGGGCACCTCCTGCCACTCTGACTATGGGTACTGGTATGCCTTGGGCACCTCCTGCCACTCTGACTATGGGTACAGGTATGCCTGGGGCACCTCCTGCCTCTCTGACTATGAGTACTGGTATGCCTGGGGCACCTCCTGCCTCTCTGACTATGGGTACTGGTATGCCTGGGGCACCTCCTGCCACTCTGACTATGGGTACTGGTATGCCTGGGGCATCTCCTGCCTCTCTGACTATGGGTACTGGTATGCCTGGGGCACCTCCTGCCCTCTGACTATAGGTACTGGTATGCCTGGGGCACCTCCTGCCTCCTGACTATGGGTACTGGTATGCCTGGGGCACCTCCTGCCTCTCTGACTATGGTACTGGTATGCCTGGGGCACCTCCTGCCTCTCTGACTATGGGTACTGGTATGCCTGGGGCACCTCCTGCCTCTCTGACTATGGGTACTGGTATGCCTGGGGCACCTCCTGCCTCTGACTATGGGTACAGGTATGCCTGGGGCATCTCCTGCCTCTCTGACTATGGGTACTGGTATGCCTGGGGCACCTCCTGGCACTCTGACTATGGGTACTGGTATGCCTGGGGCACCTCCTGCCTCTCTGACTATGGGTACTGGTATGCCTGGGGCACCTCCTGCCACTCTGACTATGGGTACAGGTATGCCTGGGGCACCTCCTGCCTCTCTGACTATGGGTACAGGTATGCCTGGGGCACCTCCTGCCTCTCTGACTATGGGTACAGGTATGCCTGGGGCACCTCCTGCCACTCTGACTATGGGTACAGGTATGCCTGGGGCACCTCCTGACTCTCTGACTATGGGTACTGGTATGCCTGGGGCACCTCCTGCCTCTCTGACTATGGGTACAGGTATGCCTGGGGCACCTCCTGCCACTCTGACTATGGGTACAGGTATGCCTGGGGCACCTACCACCTGCCTCTCTGACTATGGGTACTGGTATGCCTGGGGCACCTCCTGCCTCTCTGACTATGGGTACTGGTATGCCTGGGGCACCTCCTGCCTCTCTGACTATGGGTACTGGTATGCCTGGGGCACCTCCTGCCTCTGACTATGGGTACTGGTATGCCTGGGGCACCTCCTGCCTCTCTGACTATGGGTACTGGTATGCCTGGGGCACCTCCTGCCCTCTGACTATGGGTACTGGTATGCCTGGGGCACCTCCTGCCTCTCTGACTATGGGTACTGGTATGCCTGGGGCACCTCCTGCCTCTCTGACTATGGGTACTGGTATGCCTGGGGCACCTCCTGCCTCTCTGACTATGGGTACTGGTATGCCTGGGGCACCTCCTGCCTCTCTGACTATGGGTACTGGTATGCCTGGGGCACCTCCTGCCACTCTGACTATGGGTACAGGTATGCCTGGGGCACCTACTGCCACTCTGACTATGGGTACAGGTATGCCTGGGGCACCTCCTGCCTCTCTGACTATGGGTACAGGTATGCCTGGGGCACCTCCTGCCACTCTGACTATGGGTACAGGTATGCCTGGGGCACCTCCTGCCACTCTGACTATGGGTACAGGTATGCCTGGGGCACCTCCTGGCACTCTGACTATGGGTACAGGTATGCCTGGGGCACCTCCTGCCTCTCTGACTATGGGTACTGGTATGCCTGGGGCACCTCCTGCCACTCTGACTATGGGTACAGGTATGCCTGGGGCACCTCCTGCCTCTCTGACTATGGGTACTGGTATGCCTGGGGCACCTCCTGCCACTCTGACTATGGGTACAGGTATGCCTGTGGCACCTCCTGGCACTCTGCCTCTCTCAAGCAAGGCGCTTCCTCTCATCGTGTTTGCTTGGATCTCCTTCTCTTTTCTGCAACATTGCAAGCTCCTGATGATATGTTGATTGCAACACGAAAGGCCTAGAGCTATCATTCAACACCCCTGTGGTTGTTTTGGTGAATTTCATTTATGTTAATGTAAAAATTAATAATTTTATACCAAAGGAACCTTAGAAAACTTACCTAACCTTATTATAACAAGCACAACTTAATTTAGCCTAATCCAACTAAATATATTTTATATAAGTTTACAATAATTTAATAATAAACAAACACAGTGAAATATATTCTTTTCGTTAGGTTCAGAATGAGTTTTGCGAAATTATTGTATACACAAATTTTCGCTTGCCTTATTCGATATATATATAAATATATATATATATATATATATATATATATATATATATATATATATATATATATATATATATATATATATATATATATATATATACACGTGGTGGTGGGAGAGTGATGGTGGGATACGGGTGGTGGGAGGGGGGTGGTGGGAGAGGGGTGGTGGGAGAAGGGTGTTTTGGGAGAGGGGTGGGCGAGAGGGATGGTGGGAGAGGGGTGGTGGGAGAGTAGTGGTGGGAGAGGGGTGGGAGTTCGCCTCTCAGTAAAGAGTCTTACCTACATTAATCATGTCAACTGCATTTTATACTTGTCAATACATCTGCAGGTTGAGTGGAGAGTGTGTGGGAAGTGGGGTGAGTGTGGGGAGTAAGAGAGAGAGAGGAAAATGAGGATAAAGGAGAATAAAAAGAGGAGGAATATGAGACTGAGGAGTGACCGCCTGGTGGTGTAAGCGGCGGCAACAACATGTTCTACTCCCCCCCTCCTCACTACCAGCTGTGCCAACAGTGACACTCACTACCCCCTCCCTCCCAGCTGGTATAGTTATCTTCCTGATGATAAGCACCAGTAACCAGCTTTTGTTCCAACTGTGTAACTATCATGGAGCGTAGCACCACACTGCGGGTGTTCACAATTTTCCCGAAACACACACACACACACACACACACACACACACACACACACACACACACGCCCCCGGTGGCCTAGTGGGTAAAGCTCTTGCTTCACGCACGGAGGGGCCGGGTTCAATTCCCGGTGGGGCAGAAACATTTCGAAGTGTTTCCTTACATGCACATACACACACACATATATACAACAGGCCTAGTGTCTAATTGACATGTGCCTAGGACAAAATGGTAACTAACTAACTAACTGCCCCGATGGCATGGTGGCTAGCACTCTTGCTTCACGCACGGAGGGCCCGGGTTCAATTCCCGGCGGGGCCGAAACATTTCGAAGTGTTTCGTTACACACACACACACACATACATACATACAACAGGCCTAGTGTCTAATCGACATGTGCCTAGGACAAAATGGTAAGTAACACACACTACGAAGAAAGGTTAAGGGAAATCGGCCTGACGACACTAGAGGACAGGAGGGTTAGGGGAGACATGATAACGACATATAAAATACTGCGAGGAATAGATAAGGTGGACAGAGACAAGATATTCCAGAGAGGGGACACAGAAACAAGGGGTCACAATTGGAAGTTGAAGACTCCTATGAGTCAAAGGGATGTTAGGAAGTATTTCTTCAGTCATAGAGTTGTCAGGAAGTGGAATAGCTTAGAAAGCGACGTAGTGGAGGCAGGAACCATACATAGTTTTATTTAAGACGAGGTTTGATAAAGCTCATGGAGCAGGGAGAGAGAGGACCTAGTAGCAATCAGTGAAGAGGCGGGGTTAGGAGCTATGACTCGACCCCTGCAACCACAAATAGGTGAGTACACAGACATGAAGCACTAAACTACAGACCAGTGTCACTGACATGTATAGTATGCAAAGTCATGGAGAAGATTATCAGGAGAAGAGTGGTGGAGCACCTAGAAAGGAATGAGTTTATCAACGATGGCCAACACGGTTTCAGGGACGGGAAATCGTGTTACTCACTCAGCAGCCTCTTTACTTCTTCCTCGGTTGTGTGTATTGTGTCCAGCACTTGGTGGTGTACCCCACCTCTCCGTCTTTCTGGAGTCCCTTCTGTTTCCTCTGTCAACACTTCTTTGAATCTCATGTTGAGCTCCTCCCATACTTCGCGGTCGTTTCTTGTGATCTCTCCTCCTTTCTTCCTTAGCCTGATTACCTGGTCCTGGACTGTTGTTTTCCTCCTGATGTGGCTGTACAACAGCTTTGGGTCGGATTTGGCTTTCGCTGCTATGTCATTTTCATATTGTCGTTGGGCCTCCCTTCTTACCTGTGCATATTCACTTCTGGCTCTACGACTGCTCTCCTTATTCTCCTGGGTCCTTTGCCTTCTATACTTCTTCCTTTCCCTGGCACACTTGGTTTTGGCTTCCCTGCACCTTTGGGTGAACCACAGGCTCATCCTGGCTTTTTCATTATTCCTGTTACCCTTGGGTACAAACCTCTCCTCACCTTCCTTGCATATTGTTGTCACATATTCCATCATCTCGTTTACTGACTTCCCCGCCAGTTCTCTGTCCCACTGAACTTCGTTCAGGAAGTTCTAAATGCCCACATAGTCCCCTTTCTTGTAGTTTGGCTTCATTCGTCCAGCCCTTCCTGCTTCCCCCTCCACTTGTAACTCTACTGTGTATTCGAAGCTTAAGACCATATAATCACTGGCCCCGAGGGGCCTATCATATGTGATGTCCTCAATATCTGTGTGTGTGTATGTGTGTGTAACAATATTCAACACATCCATCGAAACAGGGAGATTACCTGAGGTATAGAAGACAGCAAATGTAGTCCCAATTTTTAAAAAAGGAGACAGACATGAAGCACTAAACTACAGACCAGTGTCACTGACATGTATAGTATGCAAGGTCATGGAGAAGATTATCAGGAGGAGAGTGGTGGAACACCTAGAAAGGAATGAGCTTATCAACGACGGCCAACACGGTTTCAGGGAAGGGAAATCCTGTGTCACAAACCTACTGGAGTTCTATGACAGGGTGACAGCAGTAAGACAAGAGAGAGAGGGGTGGGTAGATTGCATTTTCTTGGACTGTAAAAAGGCGTTTGACATAGTTCCACACAAGAGATTAGTGCAAAAGCTGGAGGACCAGGCATGGATAACAGGAAAGGTACTCCAGTGGATCAGGGAATACCTGTCAGGAAGACAGCAGCGAGTCATAGTACGTGGCGAGGTGTCAGGGTGGGCGCCTGTGATTAGTGGGGTTCCACAGGGGTCAGTCCTAGGACCGGTGCTGTTTCTGGTATTTGTGAAAGACATGGCGGAAGGAATAGACACCGAAGTGTCCCTGTTTGCAGATGATGTGAAGTTGATGAGAAGAATTCAATCGGACGAGGACCAGGCAGAACTACAAAGGGACCTGGACAGGCTGCAAGCCAGGTCCAGCAATTGGCTCCTGGAGTTCAACCCCACCAAGTGCAAAGTCATGAAGATTGGGGAAGGGCAAAGAAGACCGCAGACGGAGTACAGTCTATGGGGACAGAGGCTACAAACCTCACTCAAGGAAAAAGATCTTGGGGTGAGTATAACACCGGGCACATCTCCTGAGGCACACATCAACCAAATAACTGCTGCAGCATACGGGCGCCTAGCAAACCTAAGAACAGCATTCCGACATCTTAATAAGGAATCGTTCAGGACCCTGTACACTGTGTACGTTAGGCCCATATTGGAGTATGCAGCACCAGTTTGGAACCCACACCTAACCAAGCACGTAAAGAAAATAGAGAAAGTGCAAAGGTTTGCAACAAGACTAGTCCCGGAGCTAATGGGTATGTCCTACGAGGAGAGGTTAAGGGAAATCGACCTGGCGACACTGGAGGACAGGAGAGACAGGGAAGACATGATAACAACACATAAGATACTGAGAGGAATTGACAAAGTGGACAGAGACAGAATGTTCCAGAGATGGGACACAGCAACAAGGGGACACAGTTGGAAGTTGAAGACTCAGATGAATCACAGAGATGTTAGGAAGTATTTCTTCAGTCACAGAGTGGTCGGGAAGTGAAATAGTTTAGGAAGCGATGTAGTGGAGGCAGGCTGAATTCATAGCTTTAAGAAAAGGTATGACAAAGCTCATGGCGCAGGGAGTGACCCAGTAGCGGCCAGTGAAGAGGCGGGGCCAGGAGCTATGAATCGACCCCTGCAACCACAACTAGGTGAGTACACACACACACACGAGAACAAGAGTGATGGGACTGGCATGATAACGACATATAAAATACTAAGTGGAATTGACAAGGTGGACAGGTACAGGATGTCTCAGAGATGGGACACAGCAACGAGGGTCAGTCTTGACAAAAAGGTGCTTTTGTCAAGACTGATGGACAGAACACATCCACTCCAGTCTGAGGGACTGATTACCTCATTCTCCTCGTCGTCTTTCACCGTTTTTTCTCTGTTGGACTGAAGAAGACATTGGCTCCCGAAACGTTTCCTCAATAAAGATTTCCAAATGTTGCAGACGCGTCTTATACGGTGGTTTTATTACTAGCACAGCATCAGCGAGATAGCAACAAGAAGAGCAAGATAAGATAAGATAAGGTACCACGCTCATACTTGCTTCAGCGTGCCTGGCTTCTTGATAAGCTTTACCACCAAGCTGACCTTTGACGGTGCTGAACTATGGTGCCAAGCTTAAGACGTCGGTGCCACAGAACTGGGTGGACACACAGGACTGGGTGGACACACAGGGTGGCGACCAGGGCGAGGATACATATAGAAAGTGAAGACACGGAGAGGAGAAAGTCGTAAGATAAATACGTAGTGTCCTAGCACACCTAGGACTGAAGAATATCCTTAGACTGTCCTAGCACACCTAGGACTGAAGAATATCCTTAGACTGTCCTAGCACACCTAGGACTGAAGAATATCCTTAGACTGTCCTAGCACACCTAGGACTGAAGAATATCCTTAGACTGTCCTAGCACACCTAGGACTGAATGATATCCTTAGACTGTCCTAGCACACCTAGGACTGAAGAATATCCTTAGACTGTCCTAGCACACCTAGGACTGAAGAATATCCTTAGACTGTCCTAGCACACCTAGGACTGAAGAATATTCTTAGACTGTCCTAGCACACCTAGGACTGAAGGATATCCTTAGACTGTCCTAGCACACCTAGGACTGAAGAATATCCTTAGACTGTCCTAGCACACCTAGGACTGAAGAATATCCTTAGACTGTCCTAGCACACCTAGGACTGAAGAATATCCTTAGACTGTCCTAGCACACCTAGGACTGAATGATATCCTTAGACTGTCCTAGCACACCTAGGACTGAAGAATATCCTTAGACTGTCCTAGCACACCTAGGACTGAAGAATATCCTTAGACTGTCCTAGCACACCTAGGACTGAAGAATATCCTTAGACTGTCCTAGCACACCTAGGACTGAATGATATCCTTAGACTGTCCTAGCACACCTAGGACTGAAGAATATCCTTAGACTGTCCTAGCACACCTAGGACTGAAGAATATCCTTAGACTGTCCTAGCACACCTAGGACTGAAGAATATCCTTAGACTGTCCTAGCACACCTAGGACTGAAGGATATCCTTAGACTGTCCTAGCACACCTAGGACTGAAGAATATCCTTAGACTGTCCTAGCACACCTAGGACTGAAGAATATCCTTAGACTGTCCTAGCACACCTAGGACTGAAGAATATCCTTAGACTGTCCTAGCACACCTAGGACTGAAGGATATCCTTAGACTGTCCTAGCACACCTAGGACTGAAGAATATCCTTAGACTGTCCTAGCACACCTAGGACTGAATGATATCCTTAGACTGTCCTAGCACACCTAGGACTGAAGAATATCCTTAGACTGTCCTAGCACACCTAGGACTGAAGAATATCCTTAGACTGTCCTAGCACACCTAGGACTGAATGATATCCTTAGACTGTCCTATCACACCTATGACTGAAGAATATCCTTAGACTGTCCTAGCACACCTAGGACTGAAGGAGGATATCCGTAGACTGTCCTAGCACACCTAGGACTGAAGGATATCCTTAGACTGTCCTAGCACACCTAGGACTGA
>WNWK01001744.1:67500-85000 GCA_009830355.1 Cherax destructor | reverse complement strand
ATAGAATTGACTGAGAAAAAATAAACCAAGAGCTATCAGACATATCATGGGAATCAGACATGAGCACCCTAAATCCCCACCAGTGCCTAGAGAAGCTGAATACAGAAGCATACAAGGTATGTATGAAACACGTACCATTGAGGAAACCCCGAAGAAGATCAGATATAGAGAGAGAGCGTAGGAGATGGTACAGAAGAAGAAAACGGGTTACTGAATTGCTGAAAAACACAGTTATGTTGCAACAGAGGAGAGATAGCCTTAACCGAGAGATCACGGAATTAGAGCACAAACTTAAGATGTCATACCTAACAGAAGAAGTACAAAGGGAACAAAGAGCCATACAGGATATTGCAAGAAACCCAAAATATTTCTACTCCTATGCAAAATCCAAGCTAAGAACTACCTGTAGAATTGGACCATTATTGAGAGGAGATTCGTATACGGACGATGAACAGGAAATGAGTGAAATTCTAAAAGAACAGTATGAGTCAGTGTTCAGCAACCCACTAAATGACAGCAAGGTAGAAAATGCAGAAATATTTTTCACTCCAGCAGAAGGCTGCGCAGACCACCTAACCGACATTAGTACAAATCCCATAGATTTCGAAAAAGAAATGGCCAACATGCCCACTCACTCAGCACCTGGACCAGATTCATGGAATGCTTTATTTATAAAGCAGTGCAAAGTACCATTAGCAAGAGCCCTTAGTATTCTGTGGAGAAAGAGCTTAGATATAGGTGAAATTCCAGAGGCCTTAAAGAGTGCAGACATAGCTCCTTTGCATAAGGGAGGTAGTAGAGCACTAGCTAAAAATTACAGACCAGTAGCCCTCACTTCTCACATCATAAAAATCTTTGAAAGAGTGATGAGACGGCAGATTACAAAGTTCATGGACCAGCACAACCAACATAACCCGAACCAGCATGGCTTTAGAGCGGGTCGATCATGCCTGTCAATGCTGCTGAACCATTATGACAGAATTACGGAGGCATTGGAGGACGACCAAAACGCAGATGTGATTTACACAGAATTTGCAAAGGCGTTTGACAAATGCGATCATGGAGTGATAGCTCACAAAATGAGGGCCATAGGCATTACGGGGAAGGTAGGCAGATGGATTTTTGAGTTCCTAACACACAGAACACAAAAAGTAGTAGTGAACAGGGCAAGATCCAGCATCAGCGAGGTCAAAAGCTCAGTGCCCCAAAGCACTGTCCTGGCACCTCTGCTGTTTCTCATCCTCATAGCAGACATAGATAAAAACACCCAGCACACTTTTGAATCATCATTTGCAGATGACACAAAAATAAGCATGAAAGTCACTACGGTAGAGGACACTGAAAAATTACAGGAGGACATAAGCAGGGTCTTCCAATGGGCAGTGGAGAACAACATGACGTTCAATGGTGATAAGTTTCAGCTGCTTAGGTATGGAAAAAATGAAGAACTCAAAAGGAACACTATATACAAAACGCAAGAGGGTCACCACATAGAACGAAAGGAACACGTAAAGGACTTGGGAATAATTATGTCTGCTGATCTGTCGTTTAAAGACCATAACAAGACAAAGATCTCAACAGCCAAGAAGATGACGGGGTGGGTATTGAGAACTTTCAAAACAAGGAAATAATGCCGATGGTGACACTATTCAAATCGCTAGTGCTCCCCACTTAGAATACTGCTCAGTGCTGACGGCCCCGTTCAGGGCAGGAGAAATAGCAGAGCTGGAACAAATCCAGAGATCGTTTACGGCTCACATTGAGCCATTGAAACATCTAAATTATTGGGAACGCCTTCAAGTCTTGAACATGTACTCATTGGAGCGGAGGAGAGAGAGATACATGATAATATATACATGGAAAGTACTTGAGGGCCTGGTCCCAAATCTGCACACTGCCATAACAACATACTGGAGTGAGAGATATGGGAGAAAGTGTAAAATAAACCCAGTGAGGAGCAGGGGTGCGGTGGGGACAATACGGGAGCACTGTATTAACATCCGGGGTCCCAGACTATTCAACATCTTACCAGAAGATATCCGAAACACGGCTGGAACCAGTGTAGAAGCCTTCAAGAGGAAACTGGACAAATATATTCACCAGGTGCCAGATCAACCAGGCTGTGATGGATATGTGGGGCAGCGGGCCTCCAGCAGCAACAGCCTGGTTGACCAGGCAAGCACCAGACGAGCCTGGCCCATGGCCGGGCTCAGAGAGTAGATACTCTCGAAACTCTTCAAAGGTATATCAAAGGTATATATCAAAGGAAGGATACAGAAAATCACTGGTTAGTAATAGAGTTGTGGATCAAACTCTCGAGTACCGTCATAGAAGCTAAAACCTTGTGTAGCTTTAAAAAATAGGTTAGACAGATACAAGAGTGGGTGTGAGTTGGACCAGACTGGCTTGGGCCAGTGGGTCTGTTGCATTGCTTCTTCCTTCTTACGTGGATGTGGCATTTAAATGACTAGCTAGGGTCAGTAGGTGACTAGGACCTGCCTAGCATAGGCCACTACGTGAATAGGACCAGCCTAGCATGGTCCAGTAGGTGACTATGACCTGCCTAGTATGGGCCAGGTGACTGGGACCTGCCTAGCATGGGCCAGTAGGTGACTAGCCAGTAGGTGACCTTAGCAGCATGGGCCAGGTGACTAGCATAGTAGGTGACTAGCATGGGCTGGTAGGCGCCTAAGACCTGCCTATCATGGGCCAGTAAGTGACTAGGACCTGCCTAGCATGGGTTAGTAGGGGATTAGGACCCGCCTAGCATGGGCCAGTAAGTGACTTGGACCTGACTAGCATGGGCCAGTAGGTGACTAGGACCTGCCAAGCATGGGTCAGTAGGTCTACTTACCTGGAGTCTACCTGGAGGGTATTCCGGGGATCAACGCCCCCGCGGCCCGGTCCATGACCAGGCCTCCCGGTGGATCAGGGCCTGATCAATTAAGCTGTTACTGCTGGCCGCACGTAGTCCAACGTACGAACCACAGCCCGGCTGATCCGGTACTGACTTTAGGTATCTGTCCAGCTCCCTCTTGAAGACAACCAGGAGTCTATTGGTAATGCCCCTTATGGCTGGTGGGAGGATGTTGAACAGTCTTAGGGCCCCAGACACTTATTATGTTTTCTCTTAGTGTACCAGTGGCGCCCCTACTTTTCACTGGGGGTATGTTGCACCGTCTGCCAAGTTTTTTACTTTTGTAGGGAGTGATTTCTGTGTGCCGATTAGGGACCAGTCCCTCTAGGATATTCCAGGTGTAGATTATGATATATTCCTCTCTCCTGCATTCCAGGGAGTACAAGTCTAGTGCTTCCAGACGTTCCCAGTAGTTAAGGTGTTTGATGGAACTTATATGTGCAGTAAAGGTTCTCTGTACATTCTCTAGATCTGTAATTCCACCTGACTTGAATGGGGATGTTAATGTACAGCAGTATTCTAGCCTAGAGAGAACAAGTGATTTAAAAAGGATCATCATTGGCTTGGCATCTCTTGTCTTGAATGTTCTCATTATCCATCCTATCAGTTTCCTCGCAGATGTGACAGTAGGTGACTAGAACCTGCCTAGCATGGGCCAGTAGGTGACTAGAACCTGCGTTGCATGGGCCAGTAGGTGACTAGAACATGCGTAGCATGGGCCAGTAGGTAACTAGAACCTGCCTAGCATGGGCCAGTAGGTGACTAAAACCTGCCTAGCATGGGCCAGTAGGTGACTAGGACCTGCCGAGCATGGCCCAGTAGGTGACTAGAACCTGCCTAGCATGGGCCAGTGACTAGAACCTGCCTAGTATGGGCCAGTAGGCGACTAGGACCTGCCTAGCATGGGCCAGTATGTGACTAGGACCTGCCGAGCATGGGCAAGTAGGTGACTAGGACCTGCCTAGCATGGGCCAGTAGGTGACTAGAACTTGCCTAGCATGGGCCAGTAGGCCTGCTGCCGTGTTCCTTCTTTCCTATGCGCTTATGTGACTGCTACAATACACAACAACCCGCCTAACATGATCGTAAGCATCTCTCTCCCATGCGCCGGTTATTTGTGTATAATCCCTAAATATATATGAATAATAAACGACAGTAACTGTGATCCACTTATCCGACGCCACTGACGAACCTTAAACAAGTCAAGAAAACTAATAAATATCGGATTATAGAAGTGGTGTCTGTAGTCTTTATCTGTGTTCCTCAGCACAGAGATAAAGACTATAGTCTTGATCTATGTATTGAGGAATACACAATATTCTGGTGTAAGGTTTCAACTCTGTCGACTACACGAGGGTCGTCATTAAGGCTTTGCAAAAGCCAGGACAAGACTCTGCATCCGTCTGCTCGTTGTCCGGGAGCAGACATGTCCTGGGACGAGGCGCTGCTCCCGCCAAGACGGGCTGCAAGGGTATGGCAGGGCCCAGAGAGGCAGGGAAGAGAGGTCACAGAGAGGCAGGGGAGGGAAAGTCACACCTTGCAAGCCTGGGAGGGAAGGGAGGGAAGGTCACACCTTGCAGGCCTGGGAGGGAAGGGAGGGAAGGTCACACCTTGCAAGCCTGGAAGGGAAGGGAGGGAAGGTCACACCTTGCAGGCCTGGGAGGGAAGGGAGGGAAGGTCACACCTTGCAGGCCTGGGAGGGAAGGGAGGGAAGGTCACACCTAGCAAGCCTGGAAGGGAAGGGAGGGAAGGTCACACCTTGCAAGCCTGGAAGGGAAGGGAGGGAAGGTCACACCTTGCAAGCCTGGAAGGGAAGGGAGGGAAGGTCACACCTTGCAAGCCTGGAAGGGAAGGGAGGGAAGGTCACACCTTGCAAGCCTGGAAGGGAAGGGAGGGAAGGTCACACCTAGCAAGCCTGGAAGGGAAGGGAGGGAAGGTCACACCTTGCAAGCCTGGAAGGGAAGGGAGGGAAGGTCACACCTTGCAAGCCTGGAAGGGAAGGGAGGGAAGGTCACACCTAGCAAGCCTGGAAGGGAAGGGAGGGAAGGTCACACCTTGCAAGCCTGGAAGGGAAGGGAGGGAAGGTCACACCTTGCAAGCCTGGAAGGGAAGGGAGGGAAGGTCACACCTTGCAAGCCTGGAAGGGAAGGGAGGGAAGGTCACACCTTGCAGGTCTGGGAGGAGAGGGGGTAAGGTCACACCTTGCAGGCCTGGGAGGGGAGGGGGTAAGGTCACACCTTGCAGGCCTGGGAGGGAAGGGGAATGTCACACCTTGCATTCCTGGGAGGGGAGGGGGAAGGTCACACCTTGCAGGCCTGGGAGGGAGGGGTTAGGTCACACCATGCAGGCCTGGGAGGGGAGGGGGTAAGGTCACACCTTGCAGGCCTGGGCCTGAGGAGGGGAGTGGTAAGGTCACACCTTGCAGGCCTGGGAGGGAGGGGTAAGGTCCACCTTGCAGGCCTGAGAGGGAGGTGGTAAGGTCACACCTTCCAGGCCCGGGAGGGAGGGGTAAGGTCACACCTTGCAGGCCTGAGAGGGGAGGTGGTAAGGTCACACCTTGCAGGCCTGGGAGGGGAGGGGTAAGGTCACATCTTGCAGGCCTGAGAGGGGAAGGGGTAAGGTCACACCTTGCAGGCCTGGGAGGGGAGGGGGTAAGGTCACACCTTGCAGGCCTTGGATGGGAGGGGATAAGGTCACACCTTGCAAGCCTGGGAGGGAGGGGTAAGGTCACACCTTGCAGGCCTGGGAGGAAGGGGTAAGGTCACATCTTGCAGGCCTGGGAGGGGAGGGTAAGGTCACATCTTGCAGGCCTGAGAGGGAAGGGGTAAGGTCACATCTTGCAGGCCTGGGAGGAGGGGTAAGGTCACACCTTACAGGCCTGGGAGGAGGGGTAAGGTCACACCTTGCAGGCCTGGGAGGAGGGGTAAGGTCACACCTTGCAGGCCTGGGAGGGGAGGGGTAAGGTCACACCTTGCAGGCCTGGGAGGGAGGGGGTAAGGTCACACCTTGCAGGCCTGGGAGGGAGGGGGTAAGGTCACACCATGCAGGCCTGGGAGGGGAGGGGTAAGGTCACACCTTGCAGGCCTGGGAGGGAGGGGTAAGGTCACACCTTGCAGGCCTGGGAGGGGAGGGTAAGGTCACACCTTGCAGGCCTGGGAGGGGAGGGGGTAAGGTCACACCTTGCAGGCCTGGGAGGGAGGGGTAAGGTCACACCTTGCAGGCCTGGGAGGGGAGGGGTAAGGTCACACCTTGCAGGCCTGGGAGGGAGGTGGTAAGGTCACACCTTGCAGGCCTGGGAGGGGAGGGGTAAGGTCACACCTTGCAGGCCTGGGAGGGAGGGGTAAGGTCACACCATGCAGGCCTGGGAGGGAGGGGTAAGGTCACACCATGCAGGCCTGGGAGGGGAGGGGGTAAGGTCACACCATGCAGGCCTGGGAGGGGAGGGGGTAAGGTCACACCATGCAGGCCTGGGAGGGAGGGGTAAGGTCACACCATGCAGGCCTGGGAGGAGGGGTAAGGTCACACCATGCAGGCCTGGGAGGGAGGGGTAAGGTCACACCATGCAGGCCTGGGAGGGAGGGGGTAAGGTCACACCATGCAGGCCTGGGAGGGGAGGGGTAAGGTCACACCATGCAGGCCTGGGAGGGGAGGGGGTAAGGTCACACCATGCAGGCCTGGGAGGGGAGGGGGTAAGGTCACACCATGCAGGCCTGGGAGGGGAGGGAGGGAAGGTCACACCATGCAGGCCTGAGTCACAACAAAGGGTACATTAACACGGTCTTAACATTAAGGCAAGTCTTCACAACCTTGCTTAGATATTTAATTATTAAAATATTTCCCCTCCAGACACCCTCATGTACACCCCTCCAGACACCCTCATGTACACCCCTCCAGACACCCTCATGTACACCTCTCATTTTTCTCACTAAGACGTTCATGGTGGTAGTTGTGGATAGTTGTAGATGCTGGTAGCTGTGGGTGATAGTGGTTGTGTGTGATAGGGTAGGTGTGGGATGGTGGTGGAAGTGTAGGTGGCAGTAGTGGTGATGGTGGTGGTGGTGATGGTAGTAGTGATGGTGGTGGTGGTAGTGGTGGTGATGGTGGTCGTGGTAAGAACATAAGAGAACATAAGAAAGAAGGAACACTGCAGCAGGCCTACTGGCCCATGCGAGGCAAGTCCAAGTCTCCCACCGGCTTAAGCCAATGCCCCGACCCAGCCAGGTCAGGTTACATTCACTTAAGGAAGGAGCACGGCATCTGACCTAGTAGCACAAACTAGTCAGGTACAACTCACACCCACCCGGACCCCCTCATATATTTATCTAGCCTATTTTTAAAAATACACAACGTTTTAGCCTCTATAACTGTACTCGGGAGTTTGTTCCACTCATCGACAACTCTATTACCAAACCAATGCTTTCCTATATCCCTTCTGAATCTGAATTTATCCAACTTAAAGACATTGCTGGTAGTAGTGGTGGTGGTGGTGGCGGTGGTGGTAGTGGTGGTGGTGGTGGTGGTGGTGGTGGTGATGGTAGTGATGGTGGTGGTGGTGATGGTGGTAGTGGTGGTGCCAGCCCAGGGCCACACGGCACCTTTTATCCTGATTAAAGTGCTGTATTAAAGACCATCGTAAGAGCCACCTTCACGACTGCTACACCCAGGCATGCGGGAGATGGGGAGTGCTGGGGAGATGGGGAGTGCTGGGGAGATGGGGAGTGCTGGGGAGATGGGGAGTGCTTTGGAGATAAGGACTGCTAGAAAGACGGGTTGTGCTGGAGAGATGGGTAGTGCTGGAGAGATGGGTAGTGCTGGAGAGATGGGAAATGCTGAGGAGGTGGGGAGTGCTAGGAAGATGGGAGGAGCGCTGGGGAGATAATGAGGGATGCTGGGAAGATGAGCATCAGGGGTTCTGGGGAGATGAGATATGATCAGAGATGCTGGAGAGATGAGAGATGATCAGGGATTCTGGGGAGATGAGAGATGATCAGGGATGCTGGAGAGATGATCAGGGATGCTGGGGAGATGAGAGATGATCAGGGATGCTGAGAAAATGAGACGATCAGGGATGTTGGAGAGATGAGAGAAGATCAGGGATGCTGACCACAAGCAAGGGCAGGAAAGGACAGAGAAGGACAGGCAAGGGCAGGAAAGGACAGGCAAGGACAGACAAGGGCAGCAAAGGACAGGAAAGGATAGATTCGGGTCGAAGTATTTCGATAAAGAACAAGAAATGACCGGACACGGAGCGCAGTTTAGGAGGAAAAGAGCTGCAACTATCGTACAAAGAAATATACAGAGGGGTTCTGGGGGTAAACATTACACCGAATATATCGCGGAAGTGCACACACCTAAATGGCAAAACGTTTTCAGAAACAACAGCAGCTTCTTCATTGGGCGATCAGAGACGCAGACAACAATCAGAGACGCAGACAACAATCAGAGACGCAGACAACAATCAGAGACGCAGACAACAATCAGAGACGCAGACAACAATCAGAGACGCAGACAACAATCAGATACGCAGACAACAATCAGAGACGCAGACAACAATAAGAGACGCAGACAACAATCAGATAAGCAGACAACAATCAGAGACGTAGACAACAGAGACGCAGACCATAATCAGAGACGCAGACAACAATCAGAGACGCAGACAACGGAGACGTAGACAACAATCAGAGACGCAGACAACAATTAGAGACGAATACAACAATCAGAGACACATACAACAATTAGAGACGCAGACAACAATCAGAGACGCAAACAGAGACGCATACAACAATCAGAGACGCAAACAAGAGACGCAGACAACAATCAGAGACGCAGACAACAATCATAGACGCAAACAGCAATCAGAGACGCAGACAACAATCAGAGACGCAGACAACAATCAGATGCGCAGAAAACAAGCAATTTTTAAGTACTGCTCACTGGACCATGTACAGTGGTAGATCAACTTCCACTATTGCCGTGTTTATGAGGCAGCACCCACAAGACTGACTCATCCCCTGGTCACAGGTGTTTATGAGGCAGCACCCACAAGACTGACTCATCCCCTGGTCACAGGTGTTTATGAGGCAGCACCCACAAGACTGACTCATCCCCTGGTCACAGGTGCTTATGAGGCAGCACCCACAAGACTGACTCATCCCCTGGTCACAGGTGCTTATGAGGCAGCACCCACATGACTGACTCATCCCCTGGTCACAGGTGTTTATGAGGCAGCACCCACAAGACTGACTCATCCCCTGGTCACAGGTGCTTATGAGGCAGCACCCACAAGACTGACTCATCCCCTGGTCACAGGTGCTTATGAGGCAGCACCCACAAGACTGACTCATCCCCTGGTCACAGGTGTTTATGAGGCAGCACCCACAAGACTGACTCATCTCCTGGTCACAGGTGTTTATGAGGCAGCACCCACAAGACTGACTCATCCCCTGGTCACATGTGTTTATGAGGCAGCACCCACAAGACTGACTCATCCCTGGTCACAGGTGTTTATGAGGCAGCACCCACAAGACTGACTCATCCCCTGGTCACAGGTGTTTATGAGGCAGCACCCACAAGACTGACTCATCCCCTGGTCACAGGTGTTTATGAGGCAGCACCCACAAGACTGACTCATCCCCTGGTCACAGGTGTTTATGAGGCAGCACCCACAAGACTGACTCATCCCCTGGTCACAGGTGTTTATGAGGCAGCACCCACAAGACTGACTCATCCCCTGGTCACAGGTGTTTATGAGGCAGCACCCACAAGACTGACTCATCCCCTGGTCACAGGTGTTTATGAGGCAGCACCCACAAGACTGACTCATCCCTGGCCACAGGTGTTTATGAGGCAGCACCCACAAGACTGACTCATCCCCTGGTCACAGGTGTTTATGAGGCAGCACCCACAAGACTGACTCATCCCCTGGTCACAGGTGTTTATGAGGCAGCACCCACAAGACTGACTCATCCCCTGGCCACAGGTGTTTATGAGGCAGCACCCACAAGACTGACTCATCCTCTGGTCACAGGTGTTTATAAACGACACTTGGGTGATTAAACATATGAGAGCACACACATACACACCTGTATATTCAGCTGTATGTGGTTGCAGGGGTCGAGTTACAGCTCCTGACCCAATCTCTTCACTGGTCACTACCAGGTCCTCTCTCTCCCTGCTCCATGAGTTTTATCATAACTATTCTTAAAGCTATGTATTGATCCTGCCTCCACTACATCACTCTCCAGATTGTTCAACTTCCTGACAACTCTATGGCTGAAGAAATACTTCCTAACATCCCTATGACTCATCTGAGTCTTCAACTTTCCTTGTTGTGTTCCATCTCTGGAACATTTTGTCCCTAGCCACCTTGTCAATCCCTCTCAGCATTTTATATGTCGTTATCATGTCCCCCTTCTTTCCCCTGTCCTCTAGTGTCGTCAGGTTGATTTCCCTTAACCTCTCCTCGTAGGACATACGCCGTAACTCCGGGACTAGTCTTGTTGCAAACCTTTGCACTGTCTTTAATTTCTTGACGTGCTTGACCAGGTGTGGGTTCCAAACTGGTGCTGCATACTCCAGTATGGGCCTGACGTATACGGTGTACAGAGTTTTGAATGACTCCTTACTGAGGTGTCGAAATGCTATTCTTATGTTTGTCAGGCGCCCATATGTTGCAACAGTTATTTAGTTGATGTCCAACTCAGGAGATGTGCCTCGGTATAATACTCGTCCTAAGTTCCTTTTCCTTTAAGAGGTTTGCAGCCTTTTGCCCCCCTAGACTGTACTCTGTCTGCGGTTTTCTTTGACCTTCCTCAATCGTCAATCTTCATGACTTTGTATTTGGTTGGGTTAAACTCTAGAAGCCAGTTGTTGGACCAGGCTTGCAACCTGTCCAGGTCCCTTTGATCCTCATCCGATTTAATTCTCCTCATTAGCTTCACATCGTCTGGAAACAGAGACACCTGTTAATCTATCCCTTTCGTCATGTCATTCACATATTCCAGAAACAGCACCGGTCCTAGGACTGACCCTTGTGGAACCCCACTCGTCAAAGGCGCCCACTCTGACACCTCGCCACGTACCATGACTCACTGTTACCTCCCTGTAAAGTATTCTCTGATCCTTTCCTGTTATACCTGCCTGGTCCTCTAGTTTTTGCACTAATCTCTTGTGTGGAACTGTATCAAAAGCCTTCTTACAGTCCAAGAAAATGCAATCTAACCACCCCTCTCTCTCCTGCCTTACTTCTGTCACCCTGTAAAACTCCAGAAGGTTTGTGACACAGGATTTCCCTTCCCTGAATCCGTGCTGGTTGTCGAGTATAAACTCTTTCCTTTCTAGGTGCTCCACCACTCTTCTCTTGATAATCTTCATGACTTTGCATGCTATACACGTCAGTGACACTGGTCTGTAGTTTAATGCCGTGTGACTGTCTCCTTTCTTAAAGATTGGGACAACATTTGCTGTCTTCCATACCACAGGAAGCCGCCCTGTTTCGTTACATGTGTTCAAAATTGTTGTTAGTGGCTTACACAGCGTCTCTCCTCCCTCAGTTAGTGTGTGTGTGTGTGTGTGTGTGTTAGTTAGTTACCATTTTGTCCTAGGCACATGTCGATTAGACACTAGGCCTGTTGTATGTGTGTGTGTGTGTGTGTGTGTGTGTGTGTGTGTGTGTGTGTGCGTACGTGTGTATGTGTATGTGTGTGAGTGTGTGCGTGCGTGTGTGTGTGTGTATGTATGTGTGTGTGTGTATGTATGTGTGTGTGTGTATGTATGTGTGTGTGTGTGTGTTGTGTGTGTTATGTGTGTGTTGTGTGTGTGTGTGTGTGTGTGTGCGTGTGTGTGTGTGTGTGTGTGTGTGTGTGTGTGTGTGTGTGTGTGTGTGTGTGTGTGTCGTGTGTGTGTGTGAGCGTTAACATTGCACACAGGTAGAGTGAGTGCAACTCTACGTTGCAAATCCAACTGGCAGATGGTTGCCACAGAGCTCAGTATCTGATCTCCTAAGCTGCTCGCTGATTGGAGCAGCGAATGAAGAGAACAAGCCAATCAGGAGTGACAGCTTAGATGAGTACCTCCCGGCTTGAGTGAACTGAAGGTTGAGTGACATAAGGTATGAGTGCCAGTATGAGTGTCAGTATGACTGCCAAGATGAGTGCCAGAATGAATGCCAGGATGAGTGCCAGTAAGAGTACCAGGATGAGTGCCAGTATGAGTGTCAGTATGAGTGCCAGTTTGAGTGCCAATAAGAGTGCCAGTATGAGTGCCAGGATAAATGCCAAGATGTGTGCCAGTATGAGTTCCAGGATGAGTACTAGTTTGAGTGCCAGTAAGAGTGCTAGTATGAGTGCCAGGATAAATGCCAAGATGAGTGCCAATATGATTGCCAGTAAGAGTGACAGTATGAGTGAAAGGATGAGTGCCAGTATGAGTGACGTCCCTGCTAGGAGATGCCATATCACTAGTGTTGAGTGCCACAAGGGTGAACAGGAAGGTAACCCTTACACACACATTCCCTTACACCTGTCAGGAAGACATCAGCGAGTCATGGTACGTGGCGAGGTATCAGAGTGGGCGCCTATGACGAGTGGGGTTCAAAAGGGGTCAATCCCAGGACCGGTGCTGTTTCTGGTATATGTGAACGACATGATGGAAGGAATAGACTCAGAAATGTCCCTGTTTGTAGATGATGTGAAGTTGATGAGAAGAATACATTCGGACGAGGACCAAGCAGAACTACAATGCCAGGCTGCAAGCCTGGTCTAGAAACTGGCTCCTGGAGTTCAACCCCACCAAGCGCAAAGTCATGAAGATTGGGAAAGGCTGCAAGCCTGGTCTAGAAACTGGCTCCTGGAGTTCAACCCCACAGACCGCAAAGTCATGAAGATTGGGATAGGACAAAGAAGACCGCAGACGGAGTTCAGTCTAGGAGGCCAGAGACTACAAACCTCACTCAACGAAAAGGATCTTGGGGTGAGTATAACACCAGGCACATCTCCTGAGGCGCACATCAACCAAATAACTGCTGCAGCATACGGGCGCCTAGCAAACCTAAGAACAGCATTCCGACATCTTAATAAGGAATCGTTCAGGACCCTGTACACTGTGTACGTTAGGCCCATACTGGAGTATGTAGCACCAGTTTGGAACCCACACCTAGCCAGGCACGTAAGAAAACTAGAGAAAGTGCAAAGTTTTGCAACACTACTGGTCCCGGAGCTAAGGGATATGGTCTACGAGTAGAGGTTAAGGGAAATTGACCTGACGACATTGGAGGACAGGAGAGTAAGATGGGATATGATAACGACATATAAAATACTGAGAGGAATTGACAAGGTGGACAGAGACAGAATGTTCCAGAAATGGGACACAGCAACAAGGGGGCACAGCTGGAAGTTGAAGACTCAGATGAATCACAGGAATGTTAGGAAGTATTTCTTCAGTCACAGAGTGGTCAGGAAGTGGAATAACTTGGGAAGCGATGTAGTGGAGGCAGGATCAATTCATAGCTTTAAGAAAAGGTATGATAAGGCTCATGGCGAAGGGAGAGAGACCCAGTAGCGGCCAGTGAAGAGGCGGGGCCAGGAGCTATGAATCGACCCCTGCAACCACAACTAGGTGAGTACACACACATATTTCTTCCTGTCGTAGCTACTACCCCTTCCCCTCCTCCCTCCCCTCCCCTCCCCTCCCCTCTCATCCTCCCTTATTCCCTCAACCCCGTCTTTCCTGCTTCCCCCACCAGCACTTTTCCCGGTTTCCCTCTGCGACCACAGTGTGTCAACATCCCCAACACTCCCCACCACTACCTTCTCCCCAACACCCCCATCACCACGTTTCCAACACTACCACCTCCTCCCCAACAACCCACCACCACCTCCTCCCAAACACCCCACCACCACCTCCTCCCCCCCCCCATCACCACGTTTCCAACACTACCACCTCCTCCCCAACACCCCCATCACCACGTTTCCAACACTACCACCTCCTCCCCAACACCCCACCACCACCTCCTCCCCAACACCCCACCACCACCTCCTCCCCAACACCCCATCACCACGTTTCCAACACTACCACCTCCTCCCCAACACCCCACCACCACCTCCTCCCCAACACCCCACCACCACCTCCTCCCCAACACCCCCATCACCACGTTTCCAACACTACCACCTCCTCCCCAACACCCCACCACCACCTCCTCCCCAACACCCCACCACCACCTCCTCCCCAACACCCCCATCACCACGTTTCCAACACTACCACCTCCTCCCCAACACCCCACCACCACCTCCTCCCCAACACCCCCATCACCACGTTTCCAACACTACCACCTCCTCCCCAACACCCCACCACCACCTCCTCCCCAACACCCCCATCACCGCCTATTCCTCACCACCTCCTCCCCAACACCATCACCTCCTCCCCAACACCCCACCACCACCTCCTCCCCAACATCCCCCACTCCCTCAACTACCCAGTACCAGGAAAGAGTTTATTAACCAGGATCCCACAAAGACGGGAGGGGGAGGGGGAGGGGGAGGGGGATTTTGGAGAGAGAGAGAGAAAGTGAACATCTTTTTCCTCCATCCTGTCCATCATGTCTCCCTCCATCCTGTCCATCATCTCTCCTTCCATCCTGTCCATCATCTCTCCCTCCATCCTGTCCATCATGTCTCCTTCCATCCTGTCCATCATCTCTCCCTCCATCCTGTCCACCAGCCTCCCTCCTCCATCAACGCTTCTTCTTCGTCTTTGGACGCCATCAATTGCCTGCTTGTTGCAGGGTTGACCAGGAAAAATCCAGCCTGTTAAAAAAAGGGGCTTCTGCCACTGTGACATCCAGCCTTTTATAGGCTAATCCTGGCTGCAGGTGGCAGCCCCTGCTGCCATCTATCAGGTGTGTTGCTGCAGGTGGCAGCACCTGCTGCCATCTAGCAGGTGTGTTACTGCAGGTGGTAGAACCTGCTGCCGTCCAACAGGTGTGTTGCTGCAGGTGAACTAAGCCCACCTGTGTGTGATGGTACAAGGTGGTGAGGCCTAACACTAGGGGAGCAGTGAGTGGGGTGTTAGGGCAGGTAGACCAGCCTGACAGAGAGAGAGAGAGAGAGAGAGAGAGAGAGAGAGAGAGAGAGAGAGAGAGAGAGAGAGAGAGAGAGAGAGAGAGAGAGAGAGAGTAAATGTATTGAGAGTTGACTTTAAATCCAAATTTTAGGTAATAGTATTAAAGTAGTAAATCGTGTAGTCCAGGCTGGTGTTCGCTCCCTCTCTCTCTCTCTCCGGCCTCTGTGTTTTCCAGTACACTAACCATGTACGTAGACTGTGGTAGACTTAAATCTACTCTACATCTCTACAGGCTGTCCAGGTGGATCAGCAGTTGGAGAAGAAAGGAAAGCAGAGCAGAAGAAAGAGGAAGAGAATAAGTAGGAGGAGGCGTAGAGGAGGAAAAGGAAGAGGAAGAAAAGGAAGATAGACAAGGAAGAAGAAACAATATTTAAAACAGAGAGAGAATTATTTGAAGGAGGAGAAAGGCACGCGATGAAATAAATAAGGTAAGAAGGAGAAAGGCAAGAGAAGGGGAAATAGGAAAGAACGGGAGGGAAAGAAAAAAGGCAATAGTGTAATAAAGGAAAAACAAAAGGACGTCATAAAGGAGGGGAAGAGAAGAGGAAGGCAGGTAAGGGGAGAGGGGGAGAGACGATCAAAAGGGAGGTAGGAGAAGGGAGGAGGAGGAGGAGGGAGGGGGAAGAAAGGCAGTATATAGGAGCGGATTCCTTCAGTGGTATGCAATTAACGCCAGCGTAGGATCCTAAGATCCTTTCCCCCCACCCTCCACCCCTTTCCCACTTCCCTCCACCCCTTTCCCCCTCTCCCTCATTGAAGGGGAAAGTCCTTATCCTACTCCCCTTCTTCCTAACCTCCCATCCCTGCCATCTCTATATCTCTAACCCCCTATCCCTTATATAAGGATATCTAACTTCCCAGTCTAACCTGGCTAGAAGCTGGTTCCTTGCTAGTCTCTCTTAGTTAGAAACTAGGTTATCCTGGCTAGAAGCCAGTCTGTCCAAGCTAGAAGCCAGTCTATCCTGGCTAGAAGCTGGTTCCTTGCTAGTCTCTCTTAGTTAGAAACTAGGTTATCCTGGCTAGAAGCCAGTCTGTCCAAGCTAGAAGCCAGTCTATCATGGCTAGAAGCCGGACTATCCTGGCTAGAAGCCGGACTATCCTGGTTAAAAGCCAGTCTATTCTGGCTAGAAGCTAGTCTATCCTAGTTAGAAGCTAGTCTATCCTGGCTAGAAGCTGGTTCTTCAGGTCGAAGACTGAAATTCATAGACGATGTTTAAATCCCGGCCTCAGGGCATTTCTCTCGTAAATCCCGGCTTCAGGACACCTCTCGTTAATCCCGGCCTCAGGGCCTCTCTCTCGTAAATCCCGGCCTCAGGGCCTCTTTCATAAATTCCAGCCTCAGGGTTCCTTCTCTTAAATCCCGGCTTCAGGACACCTTTCGTTAATCCCGGCCTCAGGGCCTCTCTCTCGTAAATCCCGGCCTCAGGGCCCCTTTCATAAATCCCAGCCTCAGGGTTCCTTCTCATAAATCCCGGCCGCAGGGGCCCTCTCTCGTTAATCCCGGCCTCAGGGCCTCTCTCTCGTAAATCCCGGCCTCAGGGCCCCTTTCATAAATCCCAGCCTCAGGGTTCCTTCTCATAAATCCCGGCCGCAGGGGCCCTCTCTCGTAAATCCCGGCCTCAGAGCCCCCTGTTGCGTAAATCCCACACGATGATAATTGCAGCATCACCGTAAGCGCCACTTTACGCAGGAAATTAAGACATGACAGTGAAATACAAGGCCACAGACGGCAGTGAAATACAGCCATACAGGGGGGAGGAGACGCAACCATCGTTGAGTTAACAAGGTGATTACAGCACAACTTGTTTATCACAGGGGATATCAAGACTGGTTACCTCCCTTCTTTAATTTTGGTCTCCCAGGCTATGAGCCTGGCCATCTGCAGGATATCTGGCCTCCCCGGCATCCTGTTATCCCTGGTATCCTGTTATCCCTGGTCATCCCACGGTCATCGTGCTGAGTCACGATGACCGTGCAAAAAATCGTGGTACAGGAATAGAGTTACGTGATACAGTTATGTATCTTGAGTGTCACTCTCTCTTTACGTGTGTACATGAGTGGACATACACGTGTGTATGTGGTTGCAGGGGTCGATTCATAGCTCCTGGCCCCGCCTCTCCACTGGCCGCTACTGGGTCACTCTTCCCGCTCCATGAGCTTTATCATACCTCTTCTTAAAGCTATGAATGGATCGTGCCTCCACTACATCGCTTCCCAAACTATTCCACTTCCTGACTCCTCTGTGACTGAAGAAATACTTTCTAACATCCCTGTGATTCATCTGAGTCTTCAACTTCCAACTGTGACCCCTTGTTGCTGTGTCCCATCTCTGGAACATCCTGTCTCTGTCCACCTTGTCAATTCCTCTCAGTATTTTACATGTCGTTATCATGTCCCCCCATTTCTCTTGTCCTCCAGTGTCGTCAGGTCGATTTCCCTTAACCTCTCCTCGTAGGACATACCCCT
>WNWK01001744.1:27500-62500 GCA_009830355.1 Cherax destructor | reverse complement strand
CCTGTACACTCTACCTGTACACTCTACCTGTACAACCTACCTGTACACTCTACCTGTACACTCTACCTGTATAACCTACCTGTACACTTTACTTGTACACTCTACCTGTACACTCTACCTGTACAACCTACCTGTACACTTTACTTGTACACTCTACCTGTACACTCTATCTGTACACTCTACCTGTACAACCTACCTGTACACTTTACTTGTACACTCTACCTGTACACTCTACCTGTACACTCTACCTGTACACTCTACCTGTACACTCTACCTGTACACTCTACCTGTACAACTACCTGTACACTCTACCTGTACACTTTACTTGTACACTCTACCTGTACACTCTACCTGTACACTCTACCTGTACACTCTACCTGTACACTCTACCTGTACAACCTACCTGTACACTCTACCTGTACACTCTACCTGTACAACCTACCTGTACACTTTACTTGTACACTCTACCTGTACACTCTACCTGTACAACCTACCTGTACACTTTACTTGTACACTCTACCTGTACACTCTACCTGTACAACCTACCTGTACACTTTACTTGTACACTCTACCTGTACACTCTACCTGTACACTCTACCTGTACACTCTACCTGTACACTCTACCTGTACAACCTACCTGTACACTCTACCTGTACACTCTACCTGTACAACCTACCTGTACACTTTACTTGTACACTCTACCTGTACACTCTACCTGTACAACCTACCTGTACACTTTACTTGTACACTCTACCTGTACACTCTACCTGTACACTCTACCTGTACTCTCTACCTGTACAATCTACCTGTACAACCTACCTGTACACTTTACTTGTACACTCTACCTGTACACTCTACCTGTACAACCTACCTGTACACTTTACTTGTACACTCTACCTGTACACTCTACCTGTACACTCTACCTGTACTCTCTACCTGTACAATCTACCTGTACACTCTACCTGGGCTTCACAAAAACACACTTCCCCTTCCTCGTGTTTTCCGTTTCAATTATCTGCACCTGAAAGCCCCTCAAAGTGCCTCTCTCTCTCTCTCTCTCTCTCTCTCTCTCTCTCTCTCTCTCTCTCTCTCTCTCTTCTAAGCGAGTGTGTTGTGGTAAAGTGTGTGTGTGTCTAAGGGTAGATAAACACGGGGAGAGGAATTGGGGATGAAAATGAGGAGGGGAAGGAGGAGGAGGGGGAGGAAATAGGAGAGGGGGAAGTGGGAAGGGGTAGATATGACTCATTCAGTGCCACTGTCACTGATGAAATGGTGGAAGAGGATGGGAGAGGGATAGAGGTGGGATGGGAGAGGGATAGAGGTGGGATGGAGGATGGGATGGAGGAGGGATAGAGGGTGGGATGGAGAAGGGATAGAGGTGGGATGGAGCATGGACAGAGTGGGATGGAGCGACAGAAGGAGTGTCTGATGGAGGGACAGATGTGATATGAGGTATGGGATGGATAGAGGGTGGAATAGGGATTGATAGAAGGAGAGATGGAGGAGGGATAGGAGGGTTAGGGAGGTGTAGAGGGGGCTGGGATGGAGGAGGGTGGGGAGGGGTAGAAGGGGTTGGGGAATGGTAAGAAGGGGAGAGGATGGATAGGAAAGGGTGGGGAGTGGTAGGAAGGGGATGGGTTAGAAGGGAATGGGACGGAAGTAAGGGATAGGGAGGGATAGGGAGGGGAAGGGAGGGGTTGGGAGTAGTAGGAAGTCCGGTAAGGGTAGGAAGGGTTGGGAGGAGTAGGAAGGAATGGGAGAGGGAGGGGAGGGGAGGGGGAGGAGGGAGGGGAGGGAGGAGGGAGGATAGGCGTTGAGTGGGGAGAAGAATAATGAAATTTATTCCTCAATAGCTCTGGAATAAACTGAATTACCGTCTCCCCCCCCCGGGCCCCATTTGAAGTGGGGAGTAGGGAAGGCAGGGTGAATGGGGAGTGGGGAGCACTAGTAAGGGATGGAGGGAACAAGGGGTGAAGAGATACGGAGGGAAAAACGAGGGGGAAAAAAGCGGGATTTTTTACGTATTTAACGTTAGGAAGATAAACTGGATACATCCAGCAGGTACTGGAGTGTCTTACACAGTATAACATTGCAGTAGGTACTGGAGTCTCTTACACAGTATAACATTCCAGTAGGTACTGGAGTCTCTTACACAGTATAACATTCCAGTAGATACTGGAGTCTCTTACACAGTATAACATTCCAGTAGGTACTGGAGTCTCTTACACAGTATAACATTCCAGTAGGTACTGGAGTCTCTTACACAGTATAACATTCCAGCAGGTACTGGAGTCTCTTACACAGTATAACATTCCAGTAGATACTGGAGTCTCTTACACAGTATAACATTCCAGTAGGTACTGGAGTCTCTTACACAGTATAACATTCCAGTAGGTACTGGAGTCTCTTACACAGTATAACATTCCAGTAGGTACTGGAGTCTCCTACACAGTATAACATTCCAGTAGGTACTGGGGTCTCTTACACAGTATAACATTCCAGTAGGTACTGGGGTCTCTTACACAGTATAACATTCCAGTAGGTACTGGAGTCTCTTACACAGTATAACATTCCAGTAGGTACTGGAGTCTCTTACACAGTATAACATTCCAGTAGGTACTGGAGTCTCTTACACAGTATAACATTCCAGTAGATACTGGAGTCTCTTACACAGTATAACATTCCAGTAGGTACTGGAGTGTCTTCACAGTATAACATTCCAGTAGGTACTGGGTCTCTTACACAGTATAACATTCCAGTAGGTACTGGAGTCTCTTACACAGTATAACATTCCAGTAGGTACTGGAGTCTCTTACACAGTATAACATTCCAGTAGGTACTGGAGTCTCTTACACAGTATAACATTCCAGTAGGTACTGGAGTGTCTTACACAGTATAACATTCCAGTAGGTACTGGAGTCTCTTACACAGTATAACATTCCAGTAGGTACTGGAGTCTCTTACACAGTATAACATTCCAGTAGGTACTGGAGTCTCTTACACAGTATAACATTCCAGTAGGTACTGGAGTCTCTTACACAGTATAACATTCCAGCAGGTACTGGAGTCTCTTACACAGTATAACATTCCAGTAGGTACTGGAGTCTCTTACACAGTATAACATTCCAGTAGATACTGGAGTCTCTTACACAGTATAACATTCCAGCAGGTACTGGAGTCTCTTACACAGTATAACATTCCAGTAGGTACTGGAGTCTCTTACACAGTATAACATTCCAGTAGGTACTGGAGTCTCTTACACAGTATAACATTCCAGTAGGTACTGGAGTCTCTTACACAGTATAACATTCCAGTAGGTACTGGAGTCTCTTACACAGTATAACATTCCAGTAGGTACTGGAGTCTCTTACACAGTATAACATTCCAGTAGATACTGGAGTCTCTTACACAGTATAACATTCCAGTAGATACTGGAGTCTCTTACACAGTATAACATTCCAGTAGATACTGGAGTCTCTTACACAGTATAACATTCCAGTAGATACTGGAGTCTCTTACACAGTATAACATTCCAGTAGATACTGGAGTCTCTTACACAGTATAACATTCCAGTAGATACTGGAGTCTCTTACACAGTATAACATTCCAGTAGATCTGGAGTCTCTTACACAGTATAACATTCCAGCAGGTACTGGAGTCTCTTACACAGTATAACATTCCAGTAGATACTGGAGTCTCTTACACAGTATAACATTCCAGTAGGTACTGGGTCTCTTACACAGTATAACATTCCAGTAGGTACTGGGTCCTCTTACACAGTATAACATTCCAGTAGATACTAGAGTCTCTTACACAGTATAACATTCCAGTAGATACTGGAGTCTCTTACACAGTATAACATTCCAGTAGATACTGGAGTCTCTTACACAGTATAACATTCCAGTAGATACTGGAGTCTCTTACACAGTATAACATTCCAGTAGATACTGGAGTCTCTTACACAGTATAACATTCCAGTAGATACTGGAGTCTCTTACACAGTATAACATTCCAGTAGATACTGGAGTCTCTTACACAGTATAACATTCCAGCAGGTACTGGAGTCTCTTACACAGTATAACATTCCAGTAGATACTGGAGTCTCTTACACAGTATAACATTCCAGTAGGTACTGGAGTCTCTTACACAGTATAACATTCCAGTAGGTACTGGGGTCTCTTACACAGTATAACATTCCAGTAGGTACTGGAGCCTCTTACACAGTATAACATTCCAGTAGATACTAGAGTCTCTTACACAGTATAACATTCCAGTAGATACTGGAGTCTCTTACACAGTATAACATTCCAGTAGATACTGGAGTCTCTTACACAGTATAACATTCCAGTAGATACTGGAGTCTCTTACACAGTATAACATTCCAGTAGATACTGGAGTCTCTTACACAGTATAACATTCCAGTAGGTACTGGAGTCTCTTACACAGTATAACATTCCAGTAGGTACTGGAGTGTCTTACACAGTATAACATTCCAGTAGGTACTGGAGTCTCTTACACAGTATAACATTCCAGTAGGTACTGGAGTCTCTTACACAGTATAACATTCCAGTAGATACTGGAGTCTCTTACACAGTATAACATTCCAGTAGGTACTGGAGTCTCTTACACAGTATAACATTCCAGCAGGTACTGGAGTGTCTTACACAGTATAACATTCCAGTAGGTACTGGAGTCTCTTACACAGTATAACATTCCAGCAGGTACTGGAGTCTCTTACACAGTATAACATTCCAGTAGATACTGGAGTGTCTTACACAGTATAACATTCCAGTAGGTACTGGAGTGTCTTACACAGTATAACATTCCAGTAGGTACTGGAGTGTCTTACACAGTATAACATTCCAGTAGGTACTGGAGTGTCTTACACAGTATAACATTCCAGTAGGTACTGGAGTGTCTTACACAGTATAACATTTCAGTAGGTACTGGAGTCTCTTACACAGTATAAGGGCTTCGAAGACTAGCCCAAAAGGTTTCTTTCAGGTATATAGAAGTAAGATTAGGGACAAGATTGGCCCACTTAAAAGTAACTCAGATCAGATCACTGACAATGATAAGGAAATGTGTGAAATTTTTAACTCTTATTTCCTCTCAGTTTTTACATAGGAAGATACTATCGGAATTCCAGAATATTAAAATATGTAGAACAGGACGATAATAAACTATACACGATTATGGTAACTAGTGACATGGTCCTCAGACAAATAGAGAAATTAAAACTGAACAAATTCCCAGGTTCTGATGAACTGTTTGCGAGGGTTTTAAAGGAATGTAAAGAGGAACTTAGCAAACCTTTGGCTAATCTTTTCAACATATCATTACAAACTGGCATAGTGCCAGACAAGTGGAAATTGGCAAATGTAATACCTATTTACAAAGCAGGTGACAGGTCCTTAGCTGTAGACCAATAAGCCTAACTTCCATAGTTGGAAAATTTATGGAATCAATAATTGCCGAGGCAGTTCGTAGCCATCTTGAAAGGCATAAATTGTTTAATGAATCTCAACACGGTTTTACTAAGGGGCGTTCCTGTCTTACGAATTTACTAACTTTTTTCACCAAGGTATTTGAGGAGGTAGATCATGGTAATGAATACGATATTTGTACATGAACTTCAGTAAGGCTTTTGACAGAGTCCCACATTGGAGACTATTGAGGAAAGTCGAGGCACACGGAATAGGAGGAGAAATTTTTTTCATGGATAGAAGCGTGGCTGACAGGCAGCAGAGAGTTTGTATGAATTGGGAGAAATCAGAGTGGGGGCGCGTCACAAGTGGTGTTCCACAGGGGTCAGTGTTGGGGCCATTGTTGTTCACAATTTATATAAACGACATTGATGAAGGAATAGAGACATAAGCAAGTTTGCTGACGACACCAAAATAGGTCGCATAATTCATTCTAATGAGGACATTAGAGCACTTCAGGAAGATTTGAATAGAGAGTATAACATTCCAGCAGGTACTGGAGTCTCTTACACAGTATAACATTCCAGCAGGTACTGGAGTGACTTACACATTTTTCACCCATAGGATGCGACCCACAGCAGTTTGCTAATACTCACGTACCTATGTGTACTGCTAGGTGGGGCAGGAGCAGTGAGAGGTAAGGGAGGAGGCAGGGAATCAATGAGGGAGGGAGGGAGGGAATGACGTAGGGAGGGAGAGAAGGACGCAGGGAGGGAGGGAGGAGGGAGGGAGAAGACTAGCAATGAGAGTGGAAAATGCATTATTCAAATCACAAAACAATATTATCTGCCAATAACCTTCGTGCAGGCTGTGTCAACACCTGCAGGATGTCTCATATAGTGTAAATATATATATATATATATATATATATATATATATATATATATATATATATATATATATATATATATATATAATTTGGTACCAAAAGAACCTTAGAAAACTTACCTAACCTTATTATAACAAGCGCAATTTAATTTAGCCTAATCCAACTAAATATATTTTAGATAAGTTTGCAATAATTTAATAATAAACAAACACAATGAAATATAATTTTTTCCGTTAGGTTCAGAATGATTTTTGCGAAATTATTGCATACACAAATTTTCGCTTGACTTATTCGGCAAGAAGAGCGTTGCTATTTAAGCCAAAATTGCAAGTTTTACCTATTCGGCAAACAGGAAGTGCCCCCAGGCATACCAGTACCCATAGAAAAAGCCCACAAGCACTGATATTTTAATAATAGCCTAAACGAACGTGACGTGGCAATTATAAAAAATTCGGTCAGACTCCGCTGTAAGTAATTTAACATACATAATTATATTGCCAGTGATATAGAAGTCACTAGCATTATCTATGGAGTAACCATACACAGCAAAACGGGTTTATTTAAAGGGACGACAAAACGGGACAGTTTAAAGGAAGACATCTATAAGTTATACAGAGGAAACAGGGCGCATTATAATAAACTCATTTAAAGGGGAAGGCATCTGTAATTACAAGGAAGACAGCCACAGTTATTCATCCCACATAATTCTGAGGCAAACTCTGGTTCAACCTTCAGAAAATACAGGAAAAATAGGCCCTAATTCTTCGGTGTGGCACTACATTTAAGACAGTCTAATGCATTCATATAAGAGCCCAATTTTAGACTGAGTACTATTGCCTCAACTAAAAACGGATCTAATTTGAAAATCCCGTCACTGATATTGTATAATATTTCTTTCAAGCCAAGAGGAACAAGGGAAGATGACTCTTGCTTCCTTCAGTTTGCCGGGTTATTACAAGCTCTAATGTGGTTGAAAATCGCGTTCGACTCCTGTGTTATACGTATCGAATAGCAGTATTGTGATATCCTTACTTCTAGAGGTTTTCCAGTCTGCCCCAGACAGCAGAGACTGCAACCGTTTCAACCAATTCTGTAGACGCCACCAGCAAACCGTGAATTTTTAAAAACTACTTGTATATTAAATATTTTAATTGCATTCAGCAGGAGGATCAGCACATTCTTGGTCTCAGGTGTTATCCTAGGTTCTGTTCTATAATAAGCAAATTCCACAAACACCTTAGGATACCGAAGTTTCATGCCAATGTCAAATATTTTCTTATTTTCTTCATCTAGGAACTCCGGACTGCACACTCTATACGCTCTCAAAAACATAGTAAGAAATACACTCCTTTGAACTCTCGTCTCATGGTTGGAATAGTAATGAATGTATGAGCACACATTGGTGGCCTTCCTATATACTGTAAACTTAAACTTTCTATCAACCTGGTGTATCAACACATCTAAGAATGGAAGTTTACATTTTACTACTAAAGTGTATCAAGGGTCATATCATTTGGCCAAAGACACAAGATGTCATCCACATATCTAAACCATTTAGCTCTACATGGCAGGATACCTTTCAATAGTCTTGCCTCGTAAAATTCCATATAGAGATTGCTCAATAAGGGAGACAACGGATTAAACATCGCCATTCCCTGTTTTTGATCATATTATTTCCCCTCAAACTCAAACTTACAATCAACTAAACAAGGCTTAATCAATTCAGTAATTGTATTTTTATTAAAAGTCAAAGAGAAATCATCCAATTCTTCTTCCAAATAAGACATCAAGTCTGGGACAGGGACTCTCGTCAACAACGAAGTGACATCAAAACTTACTAGTGTAAAATCATTAGATATGTTGATATTTTGCAATTTGTCGATGACATCAACATTGTTTTGGCTTCAGAAATGTTGCCAAGCAAAGGAGTTAATATTTTCACCAACCATTTTGACAAGGTAGCGTGACATAGGTAGAGTGACACAGGTAGAGTGACACAGGTAGAGTGACACAGGTAGAGTGACACAGGTAGAGTGACACAGGTAGAGTGACACAGGTAGAGTGACACACGTAGAGTGACACAGGTAGAGTGACACAGGTAGAGTGACACAGGTAGTGTGACACAGGTAGAGTGACACAGGTAGTGACACAGGTATAGTGACACAGGTAGAGTAACACAGGTAGAGTGACACAGGTAGAGTGACATAGGTAGAGTGACACAGGTAGAGTGACACAGGTAGAGTGACACAGGTATAGTGACACAGGTAGAGTAACACAGGTAGAGTAACACAGGTAGAGTGACACACGTAGAGTGACACAGGTAGAGTAACACAGGTAGAGTGACACAGGTAGTGACACAGGTAGAGTGACACACGTAGAGTGACACAGGTTGAGTGACACAGGTAGAGTGACACAGGTAGAGTGACACAGGTAGAGTGACAAAGGTAGTGACACAGGTATAGTGACACAGGTAGAGTAACACAGGTAGAGTAACACAGGTAGAGTGACACATATAAGCATAACAGTGGTACAGAGTTGCAAGGTTTGAATCAAACCCTGCACAATAAACTCAGACATTAATTTCGCGGATAAAAAGCATCCCATAGCGGAGGCCGCTTACAGCGTCCACCAGACAACGTTCAGTCAAGCTTTGTAAACTGTAAATTGTAAATAATTCCAGTGGTGGGGAAGAGCAGGCGATTATCACCCTTATAAACACACACAGACGGAACACTCGTGTTCTCAAGGCTGTAAATGACCCCTTCCCCTCCCCTCCTTCCACCCCCTCGCTCCCCCTCCCCCTTGTCTTGTAAAATGTAAATCTGGTTGGTCATGATGAAGGGGTGGGGGACACGACCATTAAGACCAGACTTACGACTCTGCCTGTATATAAAAGTTGTTCCAGACTCTGACATAAGTTGTTCCAGACCCTGACATAAGTTGTTCCAGACCCTGACATAAGTTGTTCCAGACCCTGACATAAGGTGTTCCAGACCCTGACATAAGGTGTTCCAGACCCTGACATAAGTTGTTCCAGACCCTGACATAAGGTGTTCCAGACCCTGACATAAGTTGTTCCAGACCCTGACATAAGGTGTTCCAGACCCTGACATAAGGTGTTCCAGACTCTGACATAAGGTGTTCCAGACCCTGACATAAGGTGTTCCAGACCCTGACATAAGTTGTTCCAGACCCTGACAAAAGGTGTTCCAGGCCCTGACATAAGGTGTTCCAGACCCTGACATAAGGTGTTCCAGACCCTGACATAAGGTGTTCCAGACTCTGACATAAGGTGTTCCAGACCCTGACATAAGGTGTTCCAGACCCTGACATAAGTTGTTCCAGACCCTGACATAAGGTGTTCCAGACCCTGACATAAGTTGTTCCAGACCCTGACATAAGTTGTTCCAGACCCTGACATAAGGTGTTCCAGACCCTGACATAAGGTGCTCCAGACCCTGACATAAGGTGTTCCAGACCCTGACATAAGTTGTTCCAGACCCTGACATAAGGTGTTCCAGACCCTGACATAAGTTGTTCCAGACCCTGACATAAGGTGTTCCAGACCCTGACATAAGGTGTTCCAGACTCTGACATAAGGTGTTCCAGACCCTGACATAAGGTGTTCCAGACCCTGACATAAGGTGTTCCAGACCCTGACATAAGGTGTTCCAGACTCTGACATAAGGTGTTCCAGACTGACATGGTGTTCCAGACCCTGACATAAGGTGTTCCAGACCCTGACATAAGGTGTTCCAGACCCTGACATAAGGTGTTCCAGACCTGACATAAGGTGTTCCAGACCCTGACATAAGGTGTTCCAGACCCTGACATAAGTTGTTCCAGACCCTGACATAAGGTGTTCCAGACCCTGACATAAGTTGTTCCAGACCCTGACATAAGTTGTTCCAGACCCTGACATAAGGTGTTCCAGACCCTGATATAAGGTGTTCCAGACCCTGACATAAGGTGTTCCAGACCCTGACATAAGTTGTTCCAGACCCTGACATAAGGTGTTCCAGACCCTGACATAAATTGTTCCAGACCCTGACATAAGGTGTTCCAGACCCTGACATAAGGTGTTCCAGACTCTGACATAAGGTGTTCCAGACCCTGACATAAGGTGTTCCAGACCTTGACATCATGGAATTTATCTGGAATGTGTACACTGAGGAATGTAAACACTATGTGACAGTATAGTGGAATGTGTGTACTCACCTTGTAAATGTGTGTACTCACCTAATTGTACTCACCTAATTGTGGTTGCAGGGGTCGAGACTCAGCTCCTGGCCCCGCCTCTTCGCTGTCTGCTACTGGGTCTCTGCTCTCCCTGCTCCATGAGCTTTATCATACCTTGTCTTAAAACTATGTATGGTTCCTGCCTCCACTATATCTTTCTCTAGTCCATTCCACTTCCTGACTACTCTGTGGCTGAAGAAATGTTTCCTGACATCCCTTTGACTCATCTGAGTCTTCAGCTTCCAGTTGTGTCCCCTTGTTTCTGTGTTCCCTCTCTGAAACAACCTGTCACTATCTACCTTGTCAATTCCCCGCAGTATTTTGTATGTCGTTATCATGTCTCCTCTGACCCTTCTTTCCTCCAGTGTTGTTAGTCCTATTTCCCTCAACCTTTCTTCATAAGACAGACCCCTGAGTTGTGGAACTAACCTTGTCGCAAACCTTTGCACTTTCTCTAGTTTCTTTACGTGCTTGACCAGGTGTGGGTTCCAGACTGGTGCTGCATATTCTAGTATGGGCCTGACGTACACGGTATACAGTGTCTTGAACGATTCCTTGTTTGTGTGTGTGTGTGTGTGTGTGTGCACTCAGGAGTGTAGGCACAGGAGAGTGGTGGCACTACCAACCTTCACTGCTGGAGACTGTTGACCAGGGTGAATGTTTCCCTGTTGAGGGAAGGTGAGGGTATGTCTGTAGGAGGAAGAAGAAGAAGAGGAGAAGCAGGAAGAAGAAGAGGATGAGGAGGAAGAAGAGGAGGAGGAAGAAGAGGAGGAAAATGAGGAGGAAGAAGAGAAGGAGGAAGAGGAAGAAGATGAGGACGAGGAGGAAGAGAAGGAAGAGGAAGAAGAGGAGCAGGAGGAAGAAGAAGAAAAAGAGGAGGAGGAAGAGGAAGAAGAGGAGGAAGAGGAAGAAGAAGAGGAGGAAGAAGAGGAAGAGACGGAAGAGGAAGAGGAAAAAAAGGAGGAAGAAGAGGAAGAGGGAGAGAAGGAAGAAAAAGAAGAGAAATATACAGAGAAAGAGGAAAAAGAGAAAGAGAGAAAGAGGAAAAGGAGAAAGAGAAGGAGGGAATATATACTGGGAATGGAAAGAATCCCTGGAATATATATGGGGTGGGAATAAACCTTTAGAATAAACCTTGAGAAAAAACCTTCGGAATAAATCTTGAGAATAAACCTTGGGAATAAACCTTGGGAATAAACCTTGAGAATAAACCTTAAGAATAAACCTTGAGAATAAACCATAGGAATAAACCATGACAATAAACCTTGAGAATAAACCTTGGGAATAAACCTTGAGAAAAAAACTTGGGAATAAATCTTGAAAATAAACCATGACAATAAACCTTGAGCATAAACGTTGGGAAAAAAACTTGAGAAGAAACCTTGGGAATAAATCTTGGAAATAAACCTTGAGAATAAACCTTGGGAATAAATTTTGAAAATAAACCTTGGGAATAAACCTTGGGAATAACCTTAAAAATAAACCTTGGGAATAAACCATGAGAATAAACCTTGGGAATAAACCTTGAAAATAAACCTTGAGAATAAACCGCTGGTCGCCAGCCGCTGGCAGACAGAAAGTCATCATTTTAGACTTTGATGGAGACGTTGTAAAATTTTTATATATGTGAAAGAAGAGAGAGAGAGAGAGAGAGAGAGAGAGAGAGAGAGAGAGAGAGAGAGAGAGAGAGAGAGAGAGAGAGAGAGAGAGAGAGAGAGAGATAGAGAGAGAGAGAGAAGTTGATCGTCCTCTGACGAACTACACACACATTCTCTCTGGCTGTCTTACGGCTGGAGTATGCACCTCCCTCTTGGACCTCCCTAAATCCCTCCCCTCCCCCGCCCCGTCGCTGCCTCCACCCGCTACCTCCACCCGCTACCTCCACCCGGTCCTCAGACCTCCTGGTGAGGTAGTGGAGGACAACACAAAGCTCCTTACGGCTTTTATCAAGCCGTTGTAAGACCAGACCTCTTACAATAGTTGGTCTGGGACCGGACCATGGGAGAGGGGAGGGGGGAGAGGAGGAGGTTTCCTCCATCTGGCACAGCGTAAGAGGGACAGCTGGGAGATATCAGACCACAAGACGGGCAGTCAAAGTGATCACCGCAACACTCTCTGCACAGTCACAGCAACACCACAACAACACATACATCAACAGCAGCAGAAACAGCAACAACAGCAACAGCAGCAGCAGTAACAGCAACAACAACAACATCAACAGCAGCAGTAACAGCAACAGCAGCAGTAACAGCAACAACAACAGCAGCAGTAACACCAACAACAACACATACATCAACAGCAGCAGTAACAGCAACAACAACAGCAACAGCAGCAGCAGCAGTAACAACAACAACAGCAGCAGCAGCAGCAGTAACAGCAACAACAACAACAGCAGCAGCAGTAACAGCAGCAGCAGTAACAGCAACAACAACAGCAGTAACAGCAGCAGCAGCAGTAACAGCAACAACAGCATCAGTAACAGCAACAACAACAGCAGCAGTAACAGCAGCAGTAACAGCAACAACAACAGCAGCAGTAACAACAACAGCAGCAGTAACAACAACAACAGCAGTAACAACAACAGCAGCAGTAACAACAACAGCAGCAGTAACAACAACAGCAGCAGTAACAACAACAACAGCAGAAACAACAACAACAGCAGTAACAGCAACAGCAGCAGTAACAACAACAACAGCAGTAACAGCAACAGCAGCAGTAACAACAACAGCAGCAGTAACAACAACAGCAGCAGTAACAGCAACAGCAGCAGTAACAACAACAACAATAACAGCAACAGCAGCAGTAACAACAACAACAACAGCAGCAGTAACAGCAACAGCAGCAGTAACAGCAACAACAACAGCAACAACAGTAGTAACAACAACAATAACAACCAACAACAACAGCAGCGGCAGCAACAGCAACAACAACAACACCAACAACAACACCGCAGTAACAACAGAAACAACAACAGCAGCAGCAACAACAACAACAGCGGCAGCAACAACAATAACAGTAACAGCAACAACAACAACAACATCAAGAACAAGGACAGAGGTAGAGAGCCAGAGGCCCAACAGCTGTTGTTCGACAGGATCTTCCTCAGAGGGGAGTGTGTAGGGAGGGTTGGGGAAGCAAGCAAGACTTCCCCTCACTCTCTCTCCTTCCCCATCCCTCAGGCAGTGTGTGTGAGAGAGGCAGAGAAGCAGGAGAGAAAGAGGAAGAGAGAAGTGGAAGAGGAAGAGGATTAGAAGGACAGGATCAAGAGAGAAAGAAGATGAGAGGAGGGAGAGGAAGATGATGAGGGGAGAGGAAGAGAGATATAGGGAACGAATAAATAAAGGGGGAAATGCAAGGAAGACACAGATACAGAAGGGGGAGAAAATAGGAGGAAAAATGAATGAATGACTCGAGTAAGAGGTAAATGAATAGAGAGAGAGAGAGAAGAGAGAGAGAGAGAGAGAGAGAGAGAGAGAGAGAGAGAGAGAGAGAGAGAGGAGAGGTCAAAGACAGACAGGTGCTGACAGAACTTCCTCAAACCTCCATGCTTCCCTAACTTCTTCACCGTCCTCCCCCCCCTCTCTCTCTATCTCTCTCTCTCTCTCTCTCTCTCTCTCTATCTCTCAGTGACCCTGATAATCTCTCAGCTACTTGTTTCTTTCCATTGTATTCGATTAGGTTGACTGGTGCTTTAAACCGGCTTTCTAGACAGCCTGGGGACGAGAGAGAGAGGAAGGTGAAAAGTGAAAGAACAGAAGGGGAAAAGTGAGGGAACAGGAGGGAAAAGGTGGGGAACAGAAAGATAAAGATGAGGGAACAGGAGGGGAGCGGTGAGGGAACAGGAGGGGTGGAGTGAGGGAACAGGAGGGGAGGGGTGATGGAACACGTAGGGAGATAGATAGCAAGGAGACTGTCATCACTCAGACACTGACAGTCAATACATCAGCTGTCATTCCCAGGACCTGCCATCACTCAGTCACTGACAGTCAATATATCTGCTGTCATTCCCAGGACCTGTCATCACTCAGTCACTGACAGTCAATATATCTGCTGTCAGTCCCAGGACCTGTCATCACTCAGACACTGACAGTCAATATATCAGCTGTCAGTCCCAGGACCTGTCATCACTCAGACACTGACAGTCAATATATCTGCTGTCATTCCCAGGACCTGTCATCACTCAGTCACTGACAGTCAATATATCTGCTGTCAGTCCCAGGACCTCTCATCACTCAGTCACTGACAGTCAATACATCAGCTGTCAGTCCCAGGACCTGTCATCACTCAGACACTGACATTCAATATATCAGCTGTCAGTCACAGGACCTGTCATCACTCAGTCACTGACAGTCAATACATCAGCTGTCAGTCCCAGGACCTGTCATCACTCAGGCACTGACAGTCAATACATCTGCTGTCATTCCCAGGACCTGTCATCACTCAGTCACTGACAGTCAATATATCTGCTGTCAGTCCCAGGACCTGTTATCACTCAGTCACTGACAGTCAATATATCTGCTGTCAGTCCCAGGACCTGTTATCACTCAGACACTGACATTCAATATATCTGCTGTCATTCCCAGGACCTGTCATCACTCAGACACTGACAGTCAATATATATGCTGTCAGTCCCAGGACCTGTCATCACTCAGACACTGACAGTCAATATATATGCTGTCAGTCCCAGGACCTGTCATCACTCAGACTCTGACAGTCAATATATCTGCTTTCAGTCCCAGGACCTGTCATCACTCAGACACTGACAGTCAATATATATGCTGTCAGTCCCAGGACCTGTCATCACTCAGACACTGACAATCAATATATCTGCTGTTAGTCCCAGTGTCTTGAACGATTCCTTACTAAGGTATCGGAACGCTATTCTCAGGTTTGCCAGGCGCCCATATGCTGCACCAGTTATCTGGTTGATGTGTGCTTCCGGAGACGTGCTCGGTGTTATACTCACCCCAGTGAGTGAGTGATGAAAGAATGATTTCTTTGTCGGGCCACCCTGCCTTGGTGGGAGACGGTCTATAAGTTAATAAAAAAAAAAAAAAAAAAAAAAATATGTATATATATGGGAGATCCAGAAGACCCGCAAATATGAAGACCTTCCCTCTTGCTATAACTTCATCCCAATAGGGTCGGAGACCCATGGAGCATGGGGCAAGTGTGCTCTAAAGTTTCTCAAGGAGCTGGGTGGAAAACTCATCATAGAAACCAAGGACCACAGGGCGACCAGCTTCTCTCTTCAGAGACTCAGTGTTGCGATCCAGAGGGAAATACCTGCAGTATTCTGGGCACGCGGCCCACTGCCGGGGAGTTGGACGAAGTATTTGACATGTAGCTCTGAGTTGTTATCTATGTTGTTTTACTCCCCATTGTATTTTGTCTTGATATATATATATATATATATATATATTTTTTTTTTTTTTCAACAAGTCGGCCGTCTCCCACCGAGGCAGGGTGACCCAAAAGAAAGAAAATCCCCAAAAGAAAAAACTTTCATCATCATTCAACACTTTCACCACACTCATACATAATCACTGTCTTTGCAGAGGAGCTCAGATACTACAGCTGAGAAAAGTCCCTCCCAGCTGTCACTATCTCAGACCCCCTCCTTTAAAGTGCAGGCATTGTACTTCCCATTTCCAGGACTCAAGTCCAACTAAATCAATTAACTGGTTTCCCTGAATCCCTTCACACAATGTTACCCTGCTCACACTCCAACAGATCGTCATGTCCCAAAAACCATTCGTCTCCATTCACTCCTATCTAACACGCTCACACATGCTTGCTGGAAGTCCAAGCCCCTCGCCCACAAAACCTCCTTTACCCCTTCCCTCCAACCTTTTCTAGGACGACCCCTACCCCGCCTTCCTTCCCCTACAGATTTATACGCTCTCCAAGTCATTCTACTTTGATCCATTCTCTCTAAATGACCAAACCACCTCAACAACCCCTCTTCAGCCCTCTGACAAATACTTTTAGTAACTCCACACCTTCTCATAATTTCCACATTCCGAATTTTCTGCATAATATTTACACCACACATTGCCCTTAGACAGAACATCTCCACTGCCTCCAGCCTCCTCCTCGCTGCAGCATTTACAACCCATGCTTCACACCCATATAAGAGTGTTGGTACCACAATACTTTCGTAGAGAGAGAGAGAGAGAGAGAGAGAGAGAGAGAGAGAGTTGCAGTGAACACAGAAAATGAAAAAGTTTTACAGTCGCGGTGAAAAACGAATTCAAAAAGAATAAAAATGTACATACGAGGGAGAGGCAGACAACAGGTGGTACTGGTCCAGTACCAGGTGGTACTGGTAAAGTACCAGGTGGTACTGGTAAAGTACCAGGTGGTACTGGTCCTGTACCACCTGGTAAAGTACAGGTGGTACCACCTGGTAAAGTACAGGTGGTACCACCTGGTAAAGTACCAGGTGGTACTGGACCAGTACAAAATGGTGGTTGTGGTCACACCTCCTGCATGCGGCAGGTGTGGTGGTAGTCACAACTCCCGCATGCGGCAGCGGTGGTGACAACTCCCGCATGCAGCAGCGGTGGTGGTGACAACTCCCGCATGCGGCAGCGGTGGTGGTGACAACTCCCGCATGCGGCAGCGGTGGTGGTGACAACTCCCGCATGCAGCAGCGGTGGTGGTGGTGGCGGGTCTGGTAACACTGGAGGTATCAAGTCACTTCCTTGTTATACTCACTCAGAACATGAAGACTGACACTCATTTGACGGAGGGAAAGTGGCTGTCACTCCCCCTACCCCTACCCGTCCCCCTTCCCAACCACCAACCCCTATCCTCGCCCCTACCCTCTACTTCCTCTCACCCTATCATTTCCTCCCTCTCCACTTCACTGCTCACCCCTTACCCTTAACTTTCCTCCATCCCCCCTCCCCCTCCCTCCAACCCTATGCTTTTTCTCCCTCCCCCTTCTCACTCCTAACACATTCCCCTTGTTGCTTCCCTCTTAACTTATATCTTCCCTTTTCCCCTCTAATCCTCCCCCACTATTACTACATAAGTGGTAGTGCCAATGCTATGCTATCAATCCCACTAGTCCTTAGTGATCAGAGTAACATAGTCCCTGGTGTTCAAAGTAATATAGTCCCTGGTGATCAAAGTAATATAGTCCCTGGTGATCAAAGTAACATAGTTAGTGGTGATCAAAGTAATATAGTCCCTGGTGATCAAAGTAACATAGTTGTGATCAAAGTAATATAGTCCCTGGTGATCAAAGTAACATTGTCCCTGGTGATCAGAGTAACATTGTCCCTGGTGATCAAAGTAACATAGTCCCTGGTGATCAAAGTAACATAATCCCTGGTGATCAAAGTAATATAGTCCCTGGTGATCAAAGTAATATAGTCCCTGGTGATCAAAGTAACATTGTCCCTGGTGATCAAAATAACATTGTCCCTGGTGATCAAAGTAACATAATCCCTGGTGATCAAAGTAACATAGTCCCTGGTGATCAAAGTAATATAGTCCCTGGTGATCAAAGTAATATAGTCCCTGGTGATCAAAATAACATTGTCCCTGGTGATCAAAGTAACATAGTCCCTGGTGATCAAAATAACATTGTCCCTGGTGATCAGAGTAACATTGTCCCTGGTGATCAAAGTAATATAGTCCCTGGTGATCAAAATAACATTGTCCCTGGTGATCAAAGTAACATAGTCCCTGGTGATCAAAATAACATTGTCCCTGGTGATCAGAGTAACATTGTCCCTGGTGATCAGAGTAACATTGTCCCTGGTGATCAGAGTAACATTGTCCCTGGTGATCAAAGTAACATAGTCCCTGGTGATCAGAGTAACATTGTCCCTGGTGATCAGAGTAACATAGTCCCTGGTGATCAAAATAACATTGTCCCTGGTGATCAGAGTAACATAGTCCCTGGTGATCAAAATAACATTGTCCCTGGTGATCAGAGTAACATAGTCCCTGGTGATCAAAGTAACATTGTCCCTGGTGATCAGAGTAACATAGTCCCTGGTGATCAAAGTAACATTGTCCCTGGTGATCAAGTAAATATCCTGGTGATCAAGTAAATGTCCCTGGTGATCAAGTAACATATCCTGGTGATCAAAGTAAATGTCCCTGGTGATCAAGTAAATAGTCCTGGTGATCAAATAACATTGTCCCTGGTGATCAAAGTAACATAGTCCCTGGTGATCAAAGTAACATTGTCCCTGGTGATCAGAAGTAGATCTATAGTCCTGGTGATCAGAGTAACATTGTCCCTGGTGATCAAAGTAACATAGTCCCTGGTGATCAGAGTAACATTGTCCTGGTGATCAGAGTAAATAGTCGGTGAGATTGACTGGTGCAGAGTAACATGAGAGGTGTAAAGGTCGAGTGAAGGGTAACAAGGTGATAAGTAACATGTCGTGGTGAGAGGTGGTACATAGTGGTGGTGCAAGGTGATGAGAGGTGGTAGCAAGGTGATGAGAGGTGGTACAAGGTGAGTGAGAGGTGGTAGCAAGGTGAGTGAGAGGTGGTAGCAAGGTGAGTGAAGGTGGAGAAGGTGAGTGAGAGGTGGTAGCAAGGTGAGTGAGAGGTGGTAACAAGGTGAGTGAGAGGTGGTAGCAAGGTGAGTGAGAGGTGGTAGCAAGGTGAGTGAGAGGTGGTAGCAAGGTGAGTGAGAGGTGGTAGCAAGGTGAGTGAGAGGTGGTAACAAGGTGAGTGAGAGGTGGTAGCAAGGTGAGTGAGAGGTGGTAGCAAGGTGAGTGAGAGGTGGTAGCAAGGTGAGTGAGAGGTGGTAGCAAGGTGAGTGAGAGGTGGTAACAAGGTGAGTGAGAGGTGGTAGCAAGGTGAGTGAGAGGTGGTAGCAAGGTGAGTGAGAGGTGGTAACAAGGTGAGTGAGAGATGGTAGCAATGTGAGTGAGAGGTGGTAGCAAGGTGAGTGAGAGGTGGTAGCAAGGTGAGTGAGAGGTGGTAGCAAGGTGAGTGAGAGGTGGTAGCAAGGTGAGTGAGAGGTGGTAACAAGAGGTGAGTGAGAGGTGGTAGCACGGTGAGTGAGAGGTGGTAACAAGGTGAGTGAGAGGTGGTAGCAAGGTGAGTGAGAGGTGGTAGCAAGGTGAGTGAGAGGTGGTAGCAAGGTGAGTGAGAGGTGGTAGCAAGGTGAGTGTTGTTACCTGACTCCTGGTCTCACCACGTTACACACATTAGTGTTAAACATCACAGCGTCCCATCAACACACAACGACTCTCCACAAGGGTACTCACCAAGGTCGAAGGCGCTGCTGGGAGAGACGAAGCCGAAGAGGATGAGCAAGAGTAAGCTGGAGAGGAGTGTGGGCGGCCTGCGCCACGCCCACCAGAGGCACCCATCACTATCACCCTGGGCGTCCATACTGCCTCGCTCCAGGCACTGTATCCTGGCCACGCTCTTCGTCAGATCAGTACTAGATGGCCGCATGGACCCTGCGGCCCTTCTCATTACAGCGTCCGAAACAAGTTGGTGTCGTGGCCGCGGGTGCGCACGGCGCGCATGGCACTCCTCCTGCGCCGCTAAGTTCCTGAATGTGGCACTCCGGGGACCTAGCGTCGTTAGGGCGTAGCGACAAAGCTCCACCTTCAGGTATTCTCGGCCAGCCTCTTGCAGTTTCTGTACAGCTTTTGGAAGTCCCTGGTCGACTTCTTGTAAATCTTGGCAGAGTTCTTGACGTTTGTCGCCTCCTTGTAAGCCCTCTTGCGTGCCCAAGTCTTGCAGCACTTGGCCAGCTTCCTGAAGCTCTTGAGCAGGCTCCAGGAGCTCTTGGCCGGCGTGCTCAAGTTGCAGGCTCTCCTGCACCACCACCACCATGCTGCCTGCCTCAGGGCTTGTCCCGATGGATGACAGCCATCTTCAGGGACCAGGGCTGCACCTCACCACTCCAGCAGCCCTACACGCCTCACCCCTGAGGTCATGACCTCCCAGGGCACAACAGGAGCGCTCCGACCGGCCCTACCTCGATCGTTTGCTCGTTCTGCTGATCTGAGAGTTGTCTGCTGTTACTCAGCAGCCTCCAGAGAGTTGCTCTCAGACCCTGGCCTCCGGAACTCTGCTGCTCGCCTCACTGATGTTACTTGTGTTTCCTGCTGCCACTCCTGCTGTTACCTTGTTCCGGGTGTCGGTGTTGTGCCCTGACACACTCCTGGCTACTATGGTTTTCCCGGTGCCTTCTGTTGGTGCCAGAACTCCCTGTTGATACTGTTACTACTGTTCATTGCTCTAATGATTACTGATGAGCGTTTTTGATACTACTCACTGTTTCCTGAGGATGATGATAATACTTCGACTGTTCAATATTCACTACTTATACTGTTACTGGTGATTCTGTTCACTGATCCTGACACTTGTCACTGTTTCCTGTCGGTCACTCTTGCTCGACAACATTAACTTCAGGACCTGAAAAGAAGAGAGAGCCTTGTCATACACACGTGATATAATCATATAAGCTACTGAGAACTTCATTTATATGTGATTATGCAATACAATCGCAAACAGGCGATCTTAACAATGCAGAACAAGTCACATGGGCATGTAAATATTTAGCCCCTAGATCTTTTGCACTCTCCTGCGTCGTCAGGAGTTATGCATTGTTGCAAGACTAGCAACAGATAGAGGGGAAATCCTCTCTGAGGAAAGACAGAAACGCATCAGCAGCGGGTACAAAGCTTGAGTCTTGCATCACAAACGATTTCCCCTCCTAACTGTTGCTAGTTTTGCAACATTGCATAGCTCCTGACGACGCACGAGAGTGTGAAAGATCTAGAGTTTAAGATTTCCAGTCCCATTTGGCTCGTTGCATTATATATAATTATATTTCCCATACCTTTTCCCATTCTCTCTCCCTCCCTCTCTCTTTCCCCTCACTCTCTCTCTCTCTCCTTCCCCTCACTCACTCTCTCTCCTTCCCCTCACTCACTCTCTCTCCTTCCCCTCACTCTCTCTCTCACTCTCTCTCTCACTCTCTCTCACTCTCTCTCACTCTCTCTCATTCTCTCTATCAGATAATCTTCCAAGTTGGGTTCCACTGATGACTCAGGTGTTCATTAATTACGTCATAAAAGTTTGTCAAACTTGAGATAATTCCTGATTAACTTTGTTCAAACTTGAACCAGATGAATGATCAACATTCTTACTGGATCACTCACAAGGATCAACGTTCTTACTGGATCACTCACAAGGATCAACATTCTTAATGGATCACTCACAAGGATCAACATTCTTACTGGATCACTCACAAGGATCAACATTCTTACTGGATCACTCACAAGCATCAACATTCTTACTGGATCACTCACAAGGATCAACATTCTTACTGGATCACTCACAAGGATCAACATTCTTACTGGATCACTCACAAGGATCAACATTCTTACTGGATAACTCACAAGGATCAACATTCTTACTGGATCACTCACAAGGATCAACATTCTTACTGGATCACTCACAAGGATCAACATTCTTACTGGATCACTCACAAGGATCAACATTCTTACTGGATCAATCACAAGGATCAACATTCTTACTGCATCAATTACAAGGATCAATATTCTTACTGGATCAATCACAAGGATCAACATTCTTACTGGATCAATCAAAAGAATCAACATTCTTACTGGATCAATCACAAGGATCAACATTCTTACTAGATCAATCACAAGGATCAACGTTCTTACAGGATCAATCACAAGGATCAACATTTTTACTGGACCAATCAAAATGATCAACGTTCTTACTGGATCAATCACAAGGATCAACGTTCTTACAGGATCAATCACAAGGATCAACGTTCTTACAGGATCAATCACAAGGATCAACGTTCTTACAGGATCAATCACAAGGATCAACGTTCTTACAGGATCAATCACAAGGATCAACGTTCTTACAGGATCAATCACAAGGATCAACGTTCTTACAGGATCAATCACAAGGATCAACGTTCTTACAAGATCAATCACAAGGATCAACGTTCTTACAGGATCAATCACAAGGATCAACGTTCTTACAGGATCAATCACAAGGATCAACGTTCTTACAGGATCAATGCCTTAAGGTCGAAAATGCCATCAAGAAGGTGATGATTATAACACTCATGTGTCGACCATTATTACTGTTCTCACTAGAAGAGCTCAAACCCGTATGGGTCGCCCGGCGTAAGGCTCGATTCTCCGGCCAGCTTTTCCATTTATGTACAGAAAGCCAGAAAGTAACACAGAGTTAGATAAATGCTGGGAATAACGGAATAATAGCGATAATTGATAGGAAGCATAGTACAATATGAAAGGTATAGAAGGAGGGAGGGAGGGAGGAAATGAAGGAGAGTGGTGAGAGGGAAGATGGAGGGAGGGAGGGAGCGAGGGAGGGAGGGAGGGAGGCTTAGTGGGAGGGATAGGAAGTGAGGGAGGATGAACCAGTGGAAGGGAGGACAGGAAGTGAGGGAGGAAGAACCAGTAGAAGGGATGACAGGGAGTGAGGGAGGAAGAACCAGTAGAAGGGATGACAGGGAGTGAGGGAGGAAGAACCAGTGGAAGGGATGACAGGGAGTGAGGGAGGAAGAACCAGTGGAAGGGATGACAGGGAGTGAGGGAGGAAGAACCAGTAGAAGGGATGACAGGGAGTGAGGGAGGAAGAACCAGTAGAAGGGATGACAGGGAGTGAGGGAGGAAGAACCAGTGGAAGGGATGACAGGGAGTGAGGGAGGAAGAACCAGTGGAAGGGAGGACAGGGAGTGAGGGAGGAAGAACCAGTGGAAGGGAGGACAGGGAGTGAGGGAGGAAGAACCAGTGGAAGGGAGGACAGGGAGTGAGGGAGGAAGAACCAGTGTAAGGGATGACAGGGAGTGAGGGAGGAAGAACCAGTGGAAGGGAGGACAGGGAGTGAGGGAGGAAGAACCAGTGGAAGGGAGGACAGGGAGTGAGGAGGAAGAACCAGTGGAAGGGAGGACAGGGAGTGAGGGAGGAAGAACCAGTGAAGGGAAATACAGGGAGTGAGGGAGGAAGAACCAGTGTAAGGGAAGACAGGGAGTGAGGGAGGAAGAACCAGTGTAAGGGATGACAGGGAGTGAGGGAGGAAGAACCAGTGAAGGGAGGACAGGGAGTGAGGGAGGAAGAACCAGTGTAAGGGAGGACAGGGAGTGAGGGAGGAAGAACCAGTGGAAGGGAGGACAGGGAGTGAGGGAGGAAGAACCAGTGGAAGGGAGGACAGGGAGTGAGGGAGGAAGAACCAGTGGAAGGGAGGACAGGGAGTGAGGAGGAAGAACCAGTGTAAGGGATGACAGGGAGTGAGGAGGAAGAACCAGTGTAAGGGAGGACAGGGAGTGAGGAGGAAGAACCAGTGGAAGGGAGGACAGGGAGTAGGGAGGAAGAACCAGTGGAAGGGATGACAGGGAGTGAGGAGGAAGAACCAGTGGAAGGGAGACAGGGAGTGAGGGAGGAAGAACCAGTGAAGGGAGACAGGGAGTGAGGGAGGAAGAACCAGTGTAAGGGATGACAGGGAGTGAGGAGGAAGAACCAGTGTAAGGGAGACAGGGAGTGAGGGAGGAAGAACCAGTGGAAGGAGGACAGGGAGTGAGGGAGGAAGAACCAGTGGAAGGGAGGACAGGGAGTGAGGGAGGAAGAACCAGTGGAAGGGAAGGACAGGAGTGAGGAGGAAGAACCAGTGGAAGGGAGACAGGGAGTGAGGAGGAAGAACCAGTGTAAGGGATGACAGGGAGTGAGGAGGAAGAACCAGTGTAAGGGATGACAGGGAGTGAGGGAGGAAGAACCAGTGTAAGGGATGACAGGGAGTGAGGAGGAAGAACCAGTGTAAGGGATGACAGGGAGTGAGGGAGGAAGAACCAGTGGAAGGGAGGACAGGGAGTGAGGGAGGAAGAACCAGTGGAAGGGAGGACAGGGAGTGAGGGAGGAAGAACCAGTGGAAGGGAGGACAGGGAGTGAGGGAGGAAGAACCAGTGTAAGGGATGACAGGGAGTGAGGTAGGAAGAACCAGTGTAAGGGAGGACAGGGAGTGAGGTAGGAAGAACCAGTGTAAGGGATGACAGGGAGTTAGGGAGGAAGAACCAGTGGAAGGGATGACAGGGAGTGAGGGAGGAAGAACCAGTGGAAGGGAGGACAGGGAGTGAGGGAGGAAGAACCAGTGTAAGGGAAGACAGGGAGTGAGGGAGGAAGAACCAGTGTAAGGGATGACAGGGAGTGAGGTAGGAAGAACCAGTGTAAGGGAGGACAGGGAGTGAGGGAGGAAGAACCAGTGGAAGGGAGGACAGGGAGTGAGGGAGGAAGAACCAGTGGAAGTTAGGACAGGGAGTGAGGGAGGAAGAACCAGTGGAAGGGAAGACAGGGAGTGAGGGAGGAAGAACCAGTGTAAGGGATGACAGGGAGTGAGGTAGGAAGAACCAGTGTAAGGGATGACAGGGAGTGAGGGAGGAAGAACCAGTGTAAGGGATGACAGGGAGGAGGGAGGAAGAACCAGTGTAAGGGATGACAGGGAGTGAGGGAGGAAGAACCAGTGTAAGGGATGACAGGGAGTGAGGGAGGAAGAACCAGTGTAAGGGATGACAGGGAGTGAGGGAGGAAGAACCAGTGTAAGGGATGACAGGGAGTGAGGGAGGAAGAACCAGTGTAAGGGATGACAGGGAGTGAGGGAGGAAGAACCAGTGGAAGGGAGGACAGGGAGTGAGGGAGGAAGAACCAGTGGAAGGGAGGACAGGGAGTGAGGGAGGAAGAACCAGTGTAAGGGATGACAGGGAGTGAGGGAGGAAGAACCAGTGTAAGGGATGACAGGGAGTGAGGGAGGAAGAACCAGTGTAAGGGATGACAGGGAGTGAGGGAGGAAGAACCAGTGGAAGGGAGGACAGGGAGTGAGGGAGGAAGAACCAGTGGAAGGGAGGACAGGGAGTGAGGGAGGAAGAACCAGTGTAAGGGATGACAGGGAGTGAGGGAGGAAGAACCAGTGTAAGGGATGACAGGGAGTGAGGGAGGAAGACACAAACAACACCTGGAGAGGGCTGCGGGGGTCAACGCCCCCGCAGCCCGGACCGTGACCAGCCTCGCCAACCAACACAGCCTTTTCAAGTCTGAATTAATCCCCCATCCTCCTCCCCTCCTCTCCCCTTCCCATATACCCCCATGTTCAATTCTGAAACCGGAACCGGAGGAGATAAATGGGCGAGACACTCGCACCTCACTGGTTGCATCCCGGGCGATCTCTTACCCATAAAGAGACATAGTAATGGATAAACTTTGCCCGCCCATTAAAAATACGAGATTTTGAGAGGTAGGGGAAGACGCAGACCCTGAGAATAAACTGCCACGTAAATTAAAGTAAATCAGCCGAGAATTTATTGGAGGGGGAAGGACGGGGGAGGGGGTGAAGTGGCCCTTACAGCCAACTGATGTAAAGGTTGAATTACCATCACATTATTCCCTCCCCCCTCAGCTGCACGATAATTAAATCCCTTTATCTACGTTCACTCTCAGACAGTCCCAAAAGTAATAATCCCAAAGGTAATAATCCCAAAGGTAATAATCCCAAAGATATTAATACCAAAGATAATAATCCCAACGGTAATAATCCCAGAGGAAATAATCGCATAGGTAATAATCCCAGAGGTAGCGGTAATAATTCCAAAGGTAATAGAGTTAATAATTCCAAAGATAATAATCACAGAGGTAATAATTCCAAATGTAATAATCCTAGAGGTAATAATTCCAAAGTAATAATCCTAGAGGTAATATTTCCAAAGGTAATAATCCTAGAGGTAATAATCCCAGAGGTAATAATTCCAAAGGTAACAATCCCAGAGGTAATAATCCCAGAGGTAACAATATTTACCTTGAGTTTGTCAAAAGAATTTCGTCATCAGGAAACAGTAAATGTGACAACAAAAACATAAGAAAGAAGGAACACTGCAGAAGGCCTACTAGCCCATGCGAGGCAAATCCAATTCACCCACCAGCTTAAGACAATGGCTTAAGGTAGTCAGGTCAGGTTCCATTCACTAAGGAAGGAGCATGGCAACTGACCTAGTAGCACAAGCTAGTCAGGTCCAACTCACACCCACCCGCACCCACTCATGTATTTATCTAACCTATTTTTAAAACTACACAACATCTTAGCGTCTATGACGGTACTCGGGAGTTTGTTCCACTCATCCACAACTCTATTACCAAACCAGTGCTTTCCTATATCCTTCCTGAATCTGAATTTTTCCAACTTGAAACCATTGCTGCGAGTCCTGTCTTGGCTGGATATTTTCAGCACGCTATTTACATCCCCTTTATTTATTCCTGTTTTCCATTTATACACCTCAATCATATCCCCCCTAATTCTACGCCTTTCTAGAGAGTGCAGATTCAGGGCCTCAGTCTATCCTCATAGAGAAGATTTCTGATACATGGAATCAACTTTGTCATCCTCGGAAATAAATGGTATAAAATACCGACACAATGGAAAAATAAACACAATCAGTATAATGTGATCCTTTATTGACAACGTTTCGCCCACGCAGTGGGCTTTATCGAGTCACAGACAGATCTACCTGGATACAAGATACATGAGTATTTATAGGATTTAGTCAGGTGGAGAATGTTGGGTCAGGTGGAGAATGTTGGGTCAGGTGGAGAATGTTGGGTCAGGTGGAGAATGTTGGGTCAGGTGGAGAATGTTGGGTCAGGTGGAGAATGTTGGGTCAGGTGGAGAATGTTGGGTCAGGTGGAGAATGTTGGGTCAGGTGGAGAATGTTGGGTCAGGTGGAGAATGTTGGGTCAGGTGGAGAATGTTGGGTCAGGTGGAGAATGTTGGGTCAGGTGGAGAATGTTGGGTCAGGTGGAGAATGCTGGGTCAGGTGGAGAATGTTGGGTCAGGTGGAGAATGCTGGGTCAGGTGGAGAATGTTGGGTCAGGTGGAGAATGCTGGGTCAGGTGGAGAATGTTGGGTCAGGTGGAGAATGCTGGGTCAGGTGGAGAATGCTGGGTCAGGTGGAGAATGTTGGGTCAGGTGGAGAATGCTGGGTCAGGTGGAGAATGTTGGGTCAGGTGGAGAATGCTGGGTCAGGTGAAGAATGCTGGGTCAGGTGGAGAATGTTGGGTCAGGTGGAGAATGCTGGGTCAGGTGGAGAATGCTGGGTCAGGTGAAGAATGCTGGGTCAGGTGGAGAATGCTGGGTCAGGTGAAGAATGCTGGGTCAGGTGGAGAATGCTGGGTCAGGTGGAGAATGCTGGGTCAGGTGAAGAATGTTGGGTCAGGTGGAGAATGCTGGGTCAGGTGGAGAATGCTGGGTCAGGTGAAGAATGCTGGGTCAGGTGGAGAATGCTGGGTCAGGTGGAGAATGCTGGGTCAGGTGGAGAATGCTGGGTCAGGTGGAGAATGCTGGGTCAGGTGAAGAATGCTGGGTCAGGTGGAGAGAATGCTGGGTCAGGTGGAGAATGTGGGTCAGGTGAAGAATGCTGGGTCAGGTGGAGAATGCTGGGTCAGGTGGAGAATGCTGGGTCAGGTGGAGAATGCTGGGTCAGGTGGAGAATGCTGGGTCAGGTGAAGAATGCTGGGTCAGGTGGAGAATGCTGGGTCAGGTGAAGAATGCTGGGTCAGGTGGAGAATGTGGGTCAGGTGGAGAATGCTGGGTCAGGTGGAGAATGTGGGTCAGGTGGAGAATGCTGCAGTGACAGTGCTTCAGGTGGAGTTCTGGTCAGGTCAATGAAATGCTGGGCAAGTAAAGAACATGAGTAGGGAGACACTGCTGCAGGTCCATTCTTGAAGTCTGTCCAGGCTGAAAAGCCTCAGTAATGTCTGGTTCAGTGAAGATCTGAGTGTCTAGGTGCAAGCCTCTAATGTTTCGTAACAGCCTCTGATGTTCTTCAGAACCTCTGAGTGTTGTCGTGAAAACCTCTGATGTTTCGTTGAAACCTCTGATGTTTCTTCAACCGATGTGTCTCAACAGCCTTGGTTCGTCAACAGCCTGGTCAGTTTGAAGAACTCTGATGTTCTCAAGCCTCGATGTTTAATGACCTCTGATGTTTCTTCAAGCACCTGATGTTTAATCAACAGCCTGATGTTCATGAAAATCTGATGTCGTCAACAACCTCATGTTCTCAGGAAATCCCTGATGTCCAACTGTGATGATGTTTAATCTTCATAAACCTCTGATGTTTAACAGTCGAGAGCAACCTCTGATGTTTCCAACAGCCTCTGATGTTCCTCAACAACCTCTGATGTTTCTCAAAACTCCTGATGTTTCTCAACAGCCTCTGATGTTTCTTCAAGAACCTCTGATGTTTCTCAAGCCTCTGAGTTCTTCAACTAGCCTCGATGTTTCTTCAACAGCCTCTGATGTTTCTTCAACAGCCTCTGATGTTTCTTCAACAACCTCTGATGTTTCTTCAACAAGCCTCTGATGTTTCTTCAACAGCCTCTGATGTTTCTTCAACAACCTCTGATGTTTCCTCAACAGCCTCTGATGTTTCTTCAACAACCTCTGATGTTTCTTCAACAGCCTCTGATGTTTCTTCAACAACCTCTGATGTTTCTTCAACAGCCTCTGATGTTTCTTCAACAGCCTCTGATGTTTCTTCAAAAACCTCTGATGTTTCTTCAACAGCCTCTGATGTTTCTTCAACAGCCTCTGATGTTTCTTCAACAACCTCTGATGTTTCTTCAACAGCCTCTGATGTTTCTTCAACAGCCTCTGATGTTTCTTCAACAGCCTCTGATGTTTCTTCAACAACCTCTGATGTTTCTTCAATAACCTCTGATGTTTCTTTAACAACCTCTGATGTTTAATCAACAACCTCTGATGTTTCCTCAACAACCTCTGATGTTTCCTCAACAACCTCTGATGTTTCCTCAACAACCTCTGATGTTTCCTCAACAACCTCTGATGTTTCTTCAACAACCTCTGATGTTTCCTCAACAACCTCTGATGTTTCTTCAACAACCTCTGATGTTTCCTCAACAACCTCTGATGTTTCCTCAACAACCTCTGATGTTTCCTCAACAACCTCTGATGTTTCTTCAACAACCTCTGATGTTTCCTCAACAACCTCTGATGTTTCTTCAACAACCTCTGATGTTTCCTCAACAACCTCTGATGTTTCTTCAACAACCTCTGATGTTTCCTCAACAACCTCTGATGTTTCTTCAACAACCTCTGATGTTTCTTCAACAACCTCTGATGTTTCTTCAACAACCTCTGATGTTTCCTCAACAACCTCTGATGTTTCTTCAACAACCTCTGATGTTTCTTCAACAGCCTCTGATGTTTCCTCAACAACCTCTGATGTTTCCTCAACAGCCTCTGATGTTTCCTCAACAACCTCTGATGTTTCTTCAACAACCTCTGATGTTTCTTCAACAACCTCTGATGTTTCTTCAACAACCTCTGATGTTTAATCAACAACCTCTGATGTTTCCTCAACAACCTTTGATGTTTCCTCAACAACCTCTGATGTTTCCTCAACAACCTCTGATGTTTCCTCAACAACCTCTGATGTTTCTTCAACAGCCTCTGATGTTTCTTCAACAACCTCTGATGTTTCTTCAACAACCTCTGATGTTTCTTCAACAGCCTCTGATGTTTCTTCAACAACCTCTGATGTTTCTTCAACAGCCTCTGATGTTTCTTCAACAACCTCTGATGTTTCTTCTACAGCCTCTGATGTTTCTTTAACAGCCTCTGATGTTTCTTCAACAGCCTCTGATGTTTCTTCAACAGCCTCTGATGTTTCTTCAACAACCTCTGATGTTTCTTAAACAGCCTCTGATGTTTCTTCAACAACCTCTGATGTTTCTTCAACAGCCTCTGATGTTTCTTCAACAGCCTCTGATGTTTCTTCAACAACCTCTGATGTTTCTTCAACAGCCTCTGATGTTTCTTCAACAACCTCTGATGTTTCTTCAACAACCTCTGATGTTTCTTCAACAGCCTCTGATGTTTCTTCAACAACCTCTGATGTTTCCTCAACAGCCTCTGATGTTTCTTCAACAACCTCTGATGTTTCTTCAACAGCCTCTGATGTTTCTTCCACAACCTCTGATGTTTCTTCAACAGCCTCTGATGTTTCTTCAACAGCCTCTGATGTTTCTTCAAAAACCTCTGATGTTTCTTCAACAGCCTCTGATGTTTCTTCAACAGCCTCTGATGTTTCTTCAACAACCTCTGATGTTTCTTCAACAGCCTCTGATGTTTCTTCAACAGCCTCTGATGTTTCTTCAACAGCCTCTGATGTTTCTTCAACAACCTCTGATGTTTCTTCAACAGCCTCTGATGTTTCTTCAACAACCTCTGATGTTTCTTCAACAGCCTCTGATGTTTCTTCAACAGCCTCTGATGTTTCTTCAACAACCTCTGATGTTTCTTCAACAGCCTCTGATGTTTCTTCAACAGCCTCTGATGTTTCTTCAACAACCTCTGATGTTTCCTCAACAGCCTCTGATGTTTCTTCAACAACCTCTGATGTTTCTTCAACAGCCTCTGATGTTTCCTCAACAGCCTCTGATGTTTCTTCAACAGCCTCTGATGTTTCTTCAACAACCTCTGATGTTTCTTCAACAGCCTCTGATGTTTCCTCAACAGCCTCTGATGTTTCTTCAACAACCTCTGATGTTTCTTCAACAGCCTCTGATGTTTCTTCAACAGCCTCTGATGTTTCTTCAACAGCCTCTGATGTTTCCTCAACAGCCTCTGATGTTTCTTCAACAGCCTCTGATGTTTCTTCAACAACCTCTGATGTTTCCTCAACAGCCTCTGATGTTTCCTCAACAGCCTCTGATGTTTCCTCAACAGCCTCTGATGTTTCTTCAACAACCTCTGATGTTTCCTCAACAACCTCTGATGTTTCCTCAACAACCTCTGATGTTTCCTCAACAACCTCTGATGTTTCCTCAACAGCCTCTGATGTTTCTTCAACAGCCTCTGATGTTTCCTCAACAGCCTCTGATGTTTCTTCAACAGCCTCTGATGTTTCTTCAACAGCCTCTGATGTTTCCTCAACAACCTCTGATGTTTCTTCAACAGCCTCTGATGTTTCTTCAACAACCTCTGATGTTTCCTCAACAGCCTCTGATGTTTCTTCAACAACCTCTGATGTTTCCTCAACAACCTCTGATGTTTCCTCAACAGCCTCTGATGTTTCTTCAACAACCTCTGATGTTTCTTCAACAGCCTCTGATGTTTCTTCAACAGCCTCTGATGTTTCTTCAACAGCCTCTGAACTAAATAAATGGTCTTGGACAACTAACAACTTGATAGCTGACACTTGTGCAACACTTTCGTGTCTTTATTGTGGAAACGTTTCGCCAGCGAGTGACTTCTTCAGTCCAGTACCGAGAAGACCGGTGGTAGGTGAGGAGGAAGTTTGAGGCAATCAGTCCCTCAGCCTGGCGTCGAGGTGTTCAATTTCCATCAAGACTGATGGACTGACAACACATCACCTTCAGGCTGAGGGACTGACTCCCTCTTTCCATCTTCCATCAGTCTCCTGTGTCTGAGTGGACCTTACTCTTCCCTACTTCATGGTAGCCTGGAAGTAATGGTAGCGGGGGTCAGACTCCCACCTCCCTACCATAAATATTACGGAGGTAGAGGATAAAATACTGAAAGGGGGGGAAGGGAGATGTTGCTGTTTAAAACCTTTAATTCTCTCCTCTACACTTGCACCTCCAGTACTTGCACCTCCAGTACTTGCACCTCCAGTACTTGCACCTCCAGTACTTGCACCTCCAGTACTTGCACCTCCAGTACTTGCACCTCCAGTACTTGCACCTCCAGTACTTGCACCTCCAGTACTTGCACCTCCAGTACTTGCACCTCCAGTACTTGCACCTCCAGTACTTGCACCTCCAGTACTTGCACCTCCAGTACTTGCACCTCCAGTTGCACTTCCCAGTACTGCACCCAGTGCCCAGTACGCACTCCAGTCTGCACCTCCAGTACTTGCACCTCAGTACTGCACCTCCAGTACTTGCACCTCCAGTACTTGCACCTCCAGTACTTGCACCTCCAGTACTTGCACCTACAGTACTTGCACCTCCAGTACATGCACCTCAGTACTTGCACCTCAGTACTGCACTCAGTACTGCACCTCAGTATGCACCTCCAGTCTGCACCTCCAGTCCAGTACTTGCACCTCAGTACTTGCACCTCCAAGTACTTGCACCTCCAGATTGCACCTCAGTACTTGCACCTCCAGTATCTGCACCCACAGTACTTGCACCTCCAGTACTTGCACCTCCAGTACTGCACCTCAGTACTGCACCTCAGTCTTGCACCTCAGTACTGCCTAGTCTGCACCAGTACTGCACCTCAGTACTTGCACCTACAGTACTGCACCTACAGTTGCACCTCAGTTGCACCTACAGTACTGCACCTAGTACTCCCTACAGTACTGCACCTACAGTACTGCCTATGCACCTACAGTACTGCACCTACAGTACTTGCACCTACAGTATGCACCACAGTACTTGCACCTACAGTACTGCACCTCAGTACTTGCACTACAGTACTGCCCTACAGTCTGCACCTACAGTACTGCCTCAGTACTGCACCTACCTACAGTACTTCACCTACAGCACTGCACCTACAGTACTTGCACCACAGTACTGCACCACAGCACTGTACCTACAGTACTTGCACCTGCAGCACTGCACCTACAGTACTTGCACCTACAGTACTTGCACCTCACAGGTACTGCACCTACAGTACTTGCACCTTACAGCATTTGCACCTGCACAGTACTTGCACCTACAGCACTGCACCTACAGTACTGCACCTACAGTACTGCACCTACAGTACTTCACCCACAGTACTGCACCTACAGTACTGCACCTACAGTACTGCACCTACAGTCCCACCACAGTATTTGCACCTACAGTACTGCACCTACAGTACTTGCACCCACAGCACTGCACCTACAGTTGCACCTACAGTCTTGCACCTACAGTACTGCACCTACAGCACTTGCACCTACAGTACTGCACTCACAGTACTGCACCTACAGTACTGCACCTACAGTACTGCACCTACAGTATTCTGCACCACAGTAGCACCTACAGTACTGCACCTACAGTACTTGCACCTACAGTACTTGCACCTACAGCACTGCACCTACAGTACTTGCACCTACAGTACTTGCACCTACAGTACTTGCACCTACAGTACTTGCACCTACAGTACTGCACCTACAGTACTGCACCTACAGTACTTGCACCTACAGTACTTGCACCTACAGTACTGCACCTACAGTACTGCACCTACAGTACTGCACCTACAGTACTGCACCTACAGTACTTGCACCTACAGTACTGCACCTACAGTACTGCACCTACAGTATTGCACCTACAGTACTGCACCTACAGTACTGCACCTACAGTACTGCACCTACAGTACTTGCACCTACAGTACTGCACCTACAGTACTTGCACCTACAGTACTGCACCTACAGTACTGCACCTACAGTACTGCACCTACAGTACTGCACCTACAGTACTTGACCACAGTACTGCACCTACAGTACTTGCACCTACAGTACTGCACCTACGTACTGCACCACAGCACTGCACCTACAGTACTTGCACCTACAGACTGCACCTACAGTACTTGCACCTAAAACTTGCACCTACAGTACTGCCCCTACAGTACTTGCCCCCACAGTACTTGCACCTACAGTACTGCACCTACAGTACTTGAACCTACAGTACTTGAACCTACAGTACTTGCACCTACAGTACTGCACCTACAGTACTTGCACCTACAGTACTTGCACCTACAGTACTTGAACCTACAGTACTTGCACCTACAGTACTTGCACCTACAGTACTGCACCTACAGTACTTGCACCTACAGTACTGCACCTACAGTACTTGCACCTACAGTACTTGCACCTACAGTACTTGAACCTACAGTACTTGAACCTACAGTACTTGCACCTACAGTACTGCACCTACAGTACTTGCACCTACAGTACTTGCACCTACAGTACTTGAACCTACAGTACTTGCACCTACAGTACTGCACCTACAGTACTGCACCTACAGCACTGCACCTACAGTACTTGCACCTACAGTACTGCACCTACAGTACTTGCACCTACAGTACTTGCACCTACAGTACTTGCACCTACAGTACTTGCACCTACAGTACTGCACCTACAGTACTGCACCTACACCTACAGTACTGCACCTACAGCAGTGCACCTACAGCACTGCACCTACAGTACTGCACCTACAGTATGCACCTCAGTAGCACTACAGTGCACCTACAGTACTTGCACCTACAGTACTGCACCTACAGTATTGCACCTACAGTACTGCACCTACAGTACTGCACCTACAGTACTTGCACCTACAGTACTGCACCTACAGTACTTGCACCTACAGTACTGCACCTACAGTACTGCACCTACAGTACTGCACCTACAGTACTTGCACCTACAGTACTTGCACCTACAG
>WNWK01001744.1:0-17500 GCA_009830355.1 Cherax destructor | reverse complement strand
TGGGTGGTTGACCTGGCACTTGCTGGAGGTCGGAAGTACAGTGCCAGTAGTCTGAAGGATGGGTGGTTGACCTGACAATTGGTGGAGGTGAGAAGTACAGTGCCAGTAGTCTGAAGGTTGGGTGGTTGACCTGGCACTTGCTGGAGGTTCCTGTCCAGTTTCCTCTTAAAGACTTCTACATTTATTCCAGCAGTGTTTCAGATATCTTCTGGTAACCTGCTGAACAGTCTGGGACTACTGACGTTGATACTGTGTCCAAGACGCCCCTGCTTTTTACTGCGTACTTTGATAAAAAGTGTATGGGTTCGAATCCTGCTGTGGCCTGAGAGATAATGTTTGTAAATAAATTCGACTCGTTTGCTAATTGTTAATATATATATATATATATATATATATATATATATATATATATATATATATATATATATATATATATATATATATATATATATATATATACATATATATATATATATATATATATATATATATATATATATAAACATATATATACATATATACATATACATATATATATATATATATACGTAATATATATATATATATATATATATATATATATATATATATATATATATATATATATATATATATATATATATATATATATATATATATATGTAAAAGGAGAAACTTTCGTTTTTCCTTTTGAGCCACCCTGCCTCGGTGGGAAACGGCCGACGTGTTGAAAGAAAGATATATATAAACAAATATATATAAACATATATATATATATATATATATATATATATATATATATATATATATATAAACATATATATATATATATATATATATATATATATATAAACATATATTATATATATATATACATTTCATTCTGACTACTCATCCTTTTCCTCCCTCTCTCACCCTCCCTCCCTCCCTTTCTTCTCGCCTTCCCTTCCTTGTCTGGATTTATATAAATAGAGCTTTCCCCCAGAGTGTCAACTGGTGCCAGTGCCAGTGTCAGGGACAGTGCCAGCGGTGACTCTACACCTCTCTTATTAATTTCAATTTATATGTAAATCAGATCTAGCAGTTAGTAGCCAGTGGCACTCTCAGTCACTCTTCCCATACTGTAGCAACCCGGCACTCTCCTGGAACTGTGTCCTTACTCTTAGCACTGTCCTGGTACTATCCCGGCACTGTGTCCTTACTTCTGACACTACCCTGGCACTGTGTCCTTACTCCTGACACTACCCTGCCACTATGTCCTTACTCTTGGCACTATCCTGTTACTACCCAGGAACGGTGTCTTTACTCCTGGCACTGCCTTGACACTGCCCTGGCACTGCCCTGGCACTGCCTCACTGTTCCAACAGGCTCTCAAGACTCTGCTGGAACTCACAAGTAGCAGCTGTGACAACTTTTAAGGAGCTCCGTGACCTTGTACGTCACACAGCGCTCCTCGACGCAACAAACACACAATAAAACACACACACACAAAATAAAAAAGATACTATGAATAAATACAAGCAAGAAACACAGACAATGATGACAAATACTTAGAGAGAGAGAGAGAGAGAGAGAGAGATAGAGAGAGAGAGAGAGAGAAAGGTAGATGGACCCGCACTTTCCTGGACTACAAGGCAGCCACTGACACGGTTCCACTGGATTTAGTTCACTTCACTATTTAAACGACGATGTTTCGCTTTGCACAGAGCGAAACGTTCTCTCTTTCTCTCTCGCTCTCGCCCTCCCCACCTCTCTCTCTCTCTCTCTCTCTCTCTCTCTCTCTCTCTCTCTCTCTCTCTCTCTCTCGGAATTTTAAGGATGGATAGGACAACAGTGAAGGAATTGCCTTCTGATGACACCAAGCCCACTTATCAAGCCCACACACCGCCCACTCTCTAAACCCGCCCACGCCCCACACACCGCCCACTCTCTAAATCCTGCCACGCCCACACACCCGCCCACTCTCTAAACCCGCCCACGCCCACACACAGCCCACTCTCTAAACCCAAACACGCCCACAATCCACCCACGACTACGTCTACAGTCACACAGTGACGTGGTCTCATACACGCCACAGTGACGTGGTCTCATACACGCCACAGTGACGTGGTCTCATACACGCCACAGTGACGTGGTCTCATACACGCCACAGTGACGTGGTCTCATACACGCCACAGTGACGTGGTCTCATACACGCCACAGTGACGTGGTCTCATACACGCCACAGTGACGTGGTCTCGATACACGCCACAGTGACGTGGTCTCATACACGCCACAGTGACGTGGTCTCATACACGCCACAGTGACGTGGTCTCATACACTCCACAGTGACGTGGTCTCATACACGCCACAGTGACGTGGTCTCATACACGCCACAGTGACGTGGTCTCATACACGCCACAGTGACGTGGTCTCATACACGCCACAGTGACGTGGTCTCATCACGCCACAGTGACGTGGTCTCATACACGCCACAGTGACGTGGTCTCATACACGCCACAGTGACGTGGTCTCATACATGTCACAGTGACGTGGTCTCATACACGCCACAGTGACGTGGTCTCATACACCCCACAGTGACGTGGTCTCATACACGCCACAGTGACGTGGTCTCATACACGCCACAGTGACGTAATCTCCAACAGCAACTTACACAAGGGAAAATAAAAGGTTAAATCCTGGGGAGTGGGGAGAAACAATGGGGAGGTTAATGGGGTATTAAATGGGGTGAAAGAAGCTAATGGGAGGTAAAGAAAAGTCCCCATGAGGCAAGATTTAATATATATATATATATATATATATATATATATATATATATATATATATATATATATATATATATATATATATATATATATATATATATATATATCGTGCCGAATAGGTAAACCTGGTAAATTAGCAAGAACTCATTTAAAATTAAATCCTATCTAAAATTTTCTCTTATACGTTTAAAGATATATTTTTTTTTCATTTATGTTAATGTAAAAATTAATAATTTTGTACCAAAAGAACCTTAGAAAACTTACCTAACCTTATTATAACAAGCACAATTTAATTTATCCTAATCCAACTAAATATATTTTAGATAAGTTTACAATAATTTAATAATAAACAAACACAATGAAATATATTTTTTTCTTTAGGTTCAGAATGATATTGGCGAAATTATTGCATACACAAATTTTCACTTGTCTTATATATATATACATTCCTTTTCTACAAAATAAGAGATACAAATATGAAAGAGAAACATGAGAGACAAGGTGAGAGAGAGAGAGAGAGAGAGAGAGAGAGAGAGAGAGAGAGAGAGAGAGAGAGAGAGAGAGAGAGAGAGAGAGAGAGAGAGAGAATTAAGTGGCGATAATTTTATGTTAATGAGGATAAGGGACTCAAGACTAATAGGCTTCGTATTAACAGAGGGAGGGAGGGAGGGAAGGGAGGGAGGGAGGGAGGGAGGGAAGGAGGGAGGGAGGGAAGCAGGGAGGCAGAGAGGGAGTAAGGGAGGGAGGGAGGAAGGAAGGCAGGGAGGGAGGGAGGAAGGAAAGTAGGGAGGGAAGAAGGAAGGCAGGGAAGGAGGGGGAGGGAAGAAGGCAGAGAGGAAGGCAGGGAGGGAGGAAGGCAGAGAGGAAGGCAGGGAGGGAAGGAGGAAGGCAGGGAAAAGACAGGGAGGGAGAGAGGGAGGAAGGCAGTGAGGGAGGGAGGGAGAAAGGCAGGGAGGGAGGAAAGCAGGGAGGGAGGCAGACAGGGAGGGAGGAAGGCAGGGAGGGAGGGACGGAGGGAGGAAGGCAGGGAGGGACGGAGGGAGGAAGGCAGGGAGGGACGGAGAGAGGAAGGGAAAGAGGGAGGAAGGCAGGGAGGGACGGAGGGAGGAAGGCAGGAAGGGATGGAGGGAGGAAGGCAGGGAGGGACGGAGGGAGGAAAGAGGGAGGGAGGAAGGCAGGGAGGGACGGAGGGAGGAAGGCAGGGAGGGATGAAGGAAGGCAGGGAGGGACGGAGGGAGGAAGGCAGGAGGGACGAAGGGAGGAAGGGAAAGAGGGAGGAAGGTAGGGAGGGACGGAGGGAGGAAGGCAGGGAGGGATGGAGGGAGGAAGGCAGGGAGGGACGGATGGAGGAAGGCAGGGAGGGACGGAGGGAGGAAGGAAGAGAGGGAGGGAGGAAGGCAGGGAGGGGCGGAGGGAGGAAGGCAGGGAGGGACGGAGGGAGGAAGGCAGGGAGGGACGGAGGGAGAAAGGCAGGGAGGGACGGAGGGAGAAAGGGAGGGAGGAAGGGAGTGAAGGAGGTCCTGGGAGAGTAACGAGGAAGAAGGAAGAGTGAGGGAGAGAGAATGAAGGGAGGAGTGGGGAAAAAAGAAGTATCAGGGAGAAGGAAGAATGAGGAAGATCACATTAATAAGCCCTTCACACAGCTGTACACAGCTGTACACACAGCTGTAAACAGACACACCTTTCATTTCTTTTCATTCTCCTCCTTCCCTCTTCTCTTCCTCTCCTCCGCTTCTTCACCTTTCTTCCCTTCCCACTCCCGTCTTCCTCTCCCTCTCTCCCAGCCTCCCCCCCTCTCTCTCCCCACCTCCACTGATATTTATGGTAGCACTTAGTGTAGAGCATTAACTAGGTGGGTGAACACCTTGTGGTGTGTGAAGAACACTGTGTACCTCACCTCATCCCCCCTCTCCCCCTCTTTCCATTTTAAAGGACACACACGCACACACACACACACACACACACACACACACGTGACTACATTTTAGGAGCACTGCATACTGGGGGCCCAAAAGTGATGATAGCTGTGATATACAACCCACCACCAAACAGCAGGAGGCCAAGACAGGAATATGACGAAAGCAATAGAGTAATGGTATACACACTAGCTGACACTGCCAGAAGGGTCTAGATGAGCAGGACAAAATCACTCATCATGGGAGACTTCATCTATAAGGAGACTGACTGGGAGAATCTGGAGCCACATGGGGGCCAGAGACATGGAGAGCCAAGATGCTAGAGGCAGTACTAAAAAACTTCGTGTATCAACATGTTAAGGACACAACCACAGAGAGAGGATACAACGAACCAGCAAGGCTAGACCTCGTATTCACCTTGAGCAGTTCAGACAGAAGATATTGCACACGAAAAGCCCCCTAGGCGCTAGTGACCACGTGATCTTGAGTTTCGAATACATAATAGAGTTAACAATGGAGAGTAAAGCAACACGAGAAGGACGGGAGAAGCCAAACTTCCAACAAGGGGACAACACAAGTATAAGGTTATTCCTACATGAGGTGCAGTGGGAAAGAGAGCTAGAGGGAAAGACAATAAACGAAATGAAGGAACACCTGACCATAAAGTGTAAAGAAGCAGTGGAAAAGTTCTTACCAAGGAACAACAGAAACAAAGGGAACACCAGAGTGAGTCCATGGTTTACCAGGAGGTGTGCAGAGGCCAAAGCCAAGTGTCCTAGAGTATGGAAAAGGTATAGAAGGCAAAGAACCCAGGGAAAACAGAGAGTTGAGCCGAAGAGCCAGAAATGAATATGCATGGATAAGAGAGAGTCCCACCGTCAATACGAGAATGACATAACATCAAAAGCCAAATCAAGTTGTTATACAGACACATCAAGAGGAAAACAACAGTCAAGGATCAGATAATCAGGGTGAGGAAGGAAGGAGGGGAACGACCAGGGAACGACCAGGAAAAATATATATATATATATATATATATATATATATATATATATATATAGGTTGGTAGGTAGTAGGTTGGTAGTCAGCAACCACCCAGGGAGGTACTACCATCCTGCCAGGTGACTGTGAAACAAAAACCTGAAACTGTTTTACATGATGGTAGGATTGCTGGTGTCTTTTTTCTGTCTCATAAACATGCAAGATTTCAGGTACGTCTTGCTACTTCTACTTACACTTAGGTCACACTACGCAAACATGTACACGTTTATGTATACACACTCATCTGAGTTTTCTTTGATTTTATCTTAATAGTTCTTGTTCTTATTGCTTTTTCCTTTCATATCCATGGAGAAGTGGAATAAGAATCTTTCCTCCGTAAGTCATGCGTGTTGTAAAAGTCAACTAAAATGCCGGGAACAATGGGCTAGTAACCCCTTTTCCTGTATAACTTACTAAAAAGAAGAAGAAGAAGACAGTGATTATGTATGTGTGTGGTGATAGTGTTGAATGATGATGAAAGTATTTTCTTTTTGGTGATTTTCTTTCTTTTTGGGTCACCCTGCCTCGGTGGGAGACGGCCGACTTGTTGAAAAAAAAAAATATATATATATATATATATAGACAGCAACCACCCAGGGAGGTACTACCGTCCTGCCAGGTGACTGTGAAACAGAAACCTGTAACTGTTTTACATGATGGTAGGATTGCTGGTGTCTTTTTTTCTGTTTCATAAACACGCTGGATAACAGGTATATCTTGCTACTTCTACTTACACTTTAGGTCACACTACACAGACATGCACATACATATATATACATACACACATCTAGGTTGTTCTTCTTTTTCTTAATAGATCTTGTTCTTCATTATTTCCTCTATTTTCCATGGGGAAGTGGAAAAGAATCTTTCCTCCATAAGCCATGCGTGTTGTAAGAGGCGACTAAAATGCCGGGAGCAATGGGCTAGTAACCCCTTCTCCTGTACACATTTACTAAAAAAGAGAAGAAGAAAACTTTATAAAACTGGGTTGTCTGAATGTGCGTGGATGTAGTGCGGATGATAAGAAAGAGATGATTGCTGATGTTATGAATGAAAAGAAGTTGGATGTCCTGGCTCTAAGCGAAACAAAGCTGAAGGGGGTAGGCGAGTTTCAGTGGGGAGAAATAAATGGGATTAAGTCGGGAGTATCTGAGAGAGTTAGAGCTAAGGAAGGGGTAGCAATAATGTTGAAGGATCAGTTATGGAAGGAGAAGAGGGAATATAAATGTATAAATTGTATAAATGTAGTCCCAATTTTTAAAAAAAGGAGACAGACATGAAGCACTAAACTACAGACCAGTGTCACTGACATGTATAGCATGCAAGGTCATGGAGAAGATAGTCAGGAGAAGAGTGGTGGAGCACCTAGAAAGGGACGGGAAATCCTGTGCCACAAACCTACTGGAGTTCTATGACAGGGTGACAGCAGTAAGACAAGAGAGAGAGAGGGGTGGGTAGATTGCATTTTCTTGGACTGTAAGAAGGCGTTTGACACAGTTCCACACAAGAGATTAGTGCAGAAGCTGGAGGACCAGGCAGGGATAACAGGGAAGGCACTACAATGGATCAGGGAATGCCTGTCAGGAAGACAGCAGCGAGTCATGGTACGTGGCGAGGTGTCAGAGTGGGCGCCTGTGACGAGTGGGGTTCCACAGGGGTCAGTCCTAGGACCGGTGCTGTTTCTGGTATTTGTGAACGACATGACAGAAGGAATAGACTCCGAAGTGTCCCTGTTTGCAGATGATGTGAAGTTGATGAGAAGAATTCAATCGGACGAGGACCAAATGCAAAGTCATGAAGACTGGTGAAGGGCAAAGAAGACCGAAGACGGAGTACAGTCTAGGGAGCCAGAGACTACAAACCTCACTCAAGGAAAAAGATCTTGGGGTGAGTATAACACCAGGCACATCTCCTGAGGCGCACATCAACCAAATAACTGCTGCAGCATACGGGCGCCTAGCAAACCTAAGAGCAGCATTCCGACATCTTAATAAAGAATCGTTCAGGATCCTGTACACTGTGTACGTTAGGCCCATACTGGAGTATGCAGCACCAGTTTCGAACCCACACCTAGCCAAGCACGTAAAGATGCTAGAGAAAGTGCAAAGGTTTGCAACAAGACTAGTCCCGGAGCGAAGGGGTATGTCCTACGAGGAGAGGTTAATGGAAATCGACCTGACGACAGTGGAGGACAGGAGAGATAGGGGGGACATGATAACGACATAAAATACTGAGAGGAATTGACAAGGTGGACAGAGACAGAATGTTCCAGAGATGGGACACAGCAACAAGGGGACACAGTTGGAAGTTGAAGACTCAGATGAATCACAGAGATGTTAGGAAGTATTTCTTCAGTCACAGAGTGGTCGGGAAGTGGAATAGTTTGGGAAGCGATGTAGTGGAGGCAGGATCCATACATAGCTTTAAGAAGAGGTATGATAAAGCTCATGGCGCAGGGAGAGTGACCCAGTAGCGGCTAGTGAAGAGGCGGGTCCAGGAGCTATGAATCGACCCCTGAAACCACAACTAGGTGAGTACAACTAGGTGAGTACAACTAGGTGAGTACACACTAACAAACACACGCACACTCACACACACACACACACACACAAACACATACTCACACACACACACACACACACACACACACACACACACACACACACTCCGAAGTGTCCCTGTTTGCAGATGATGTGAAGTTGATGAGAAGAATTCAATCGGAAGAGGACCAGGCAGAACTACAAAGTGATCTGGACAGGCTGCAAGCCTGGTCCAGCAATTGGCTCTTGGAGTTCAACCCAACCAAGTGCAAAGTCATGAAGATTGGAAAAGGGCAAAGAAGACCGCAGACGGAGTACAGTCTAGGGAGCCAGAGACTACAAACCTCAATTAAGGAAAAAGATCTTGGGGTGAGTATAACACCAGGCACATCTCCTGAGACGCACATCAACCAAATAACTGCTGCAGCATACGGGCGCCTAGCAAACCTAAGAACAGCATTCCGACATCTTAATAAAGAATCGTTCAGGACCCTGTACACTGTGTACGTTAGGCCCATACTGGAGTATGCAGCACCAGTTTGGAACCCACATTTATCCAAGCACGTAAAGAAGCTAGAGAAAGTGCAAATGTTTGCAACAAGACTAGTCCCGGAGCTAAGGGGTATGTCCTACGAGGAGAGGTTAAGGGAAATCGACCTGACGACACTGGAGGACAGGAGAGATAGGGGGGACATGATAACGACATATAAAATACTGAGAGGAATTGACAAGGTTGACAGAGACAGAATGTTCCAGAGATGGGACACAGCAACAAGGGGACACAGTTGGAAGTTGAAGACTCAGATGAATCACAGGGATGTTAGGAAGTATTTCTTCAGTCACAGAGTTGTCGGGAAGTGGAATAGCTTGGGAAGCGATGTAGTGGAGGCAGGTTCCATACACAGCTTTAAGAAGAGGTATGATAAAGCTCATGGCGCAGGGAGAGCAGAGACCCAGTAGCGGACAGAGAAGAGGCGGGGCCAGGAGCTGAGTCTCGACCCCTGCAACCACAATTAGGTGAGTACACACACACACACTCAGATGAATCACAGGGATGTTAGGAAGTATTTCTTCAGTCACAGAGTGGTCGGGAAGTGGAATAGTTTAGGAAGCAATGTAGTGGAGGCAGGTTCGACTACAGGTATGATAAAGCTAATGACGCAGGGAGAGTGACCCAGTAGCGGCCAGTGAAGAGGCGGGGCCAGGAGCTATGAATCGACCCCTGTAACCACAACTAGATGAGTACAACTAGGTGAGTACACACACACACATATACAACAGGCCTAGTGTCTAATCGACATGTGCTTAGGACAAAATGGTAACTAACACACTCACTCACTCACACACACACTCACTCACACACACACTCACTCACACACTGGCTTCTCGAATTCAATCCCACCAAATGCAAAGTCATGAAGATCGGAGAAGGACAAAGAAGACCGCTGACAGAGTACAGGCTAGGTGGACAAGGGCTACAAACCTCGGAAAAGGAGAAAGACCTTGGGGTGAGTATAACGCCAAGTACGTCTCCGGAGGCACACATCAACCAGATAACTGCGGCAGCATATGGGCGACTGGCAAACCTAAGATTAGCGTTCCGTTACCTAAACAAGGAATCGTTCAAGACACTGTACACCGTGTACGTCAGGCCCATACTAGAATATGCAGCACCAGTCTGGAACCCACACCTGGTCAAGCACGTAAAGAAACTAGAGAAAGTGCAAAGGTTTGCGACAAGGTTAGTTCCACAACTCAGGGGTCTGTCCTATGAAGAAAGGTTGAGGTAAATAGGACTAACAACACTGGAGGAAAGAAGGGTCAGAGGAGACATGATAACGACATACAAAATACTGCGGGGAATCGACAAGGTAGACAGGGACAGGATGTTCCAGAGAGGGAACACAGAAACAAGGGGACACAACTGGAAGCTGAAGACTCAGATGAGTCAAAGGGATGTTAGGAAGCATTTCTTCAGCCACAGAGTAGTCAGGAAGTGGAATAGTCTAGCGAAAGATATAGTGGAGGCAGGAACCATACATAGTTTTAAGACGAGGTATGATAGAGCTCATGGAGCAGGGAGAGCAGAGACCCAGTAGCGGACAGCGAAGAGGCGGGGCCAGGAGCTGAGTCTCGACCTCTGCAACCACAATTAGGTGAGTACAATTAGGTGAGTACACACACTCAATCACACACACACACACTCACACACACACTAACACACACACACACACACACACAATCACACACACACACACACACACACACTCACACACACACTCACACACACACTCACACACACACACTCACACACACACACACACACACACACACACACACACACACACACACAATCACACACACACACACACACACACACACACACACACACACATCACACACACACACACACACACACACACACACACACACACACACACACACACACACACACACACACACACACACACACACACACACACACACACACACACACACACACACACACACACACACACACACACACACACACACACACACACACACACACACACACACACACACACACACACACACACACACACACACACACACACACACACACACACACACACACACAATCACACACACACACACACACACACACACACACACTCACACAGGTTAGGTTAATTAGTCTGGTTATGTTATATTCTCTTACGCTGATTTTACTCGCAGATATAATGGTCAATATAAGCAGGAAGTTTAGTATGGGGAGTGATGGGTGGAAGGGGAGGGGAGAGGGAGGGTAGGTAGGGGAGGGGAGGGGTGGAGAGACGGAGTAAAACAATTGCCTTAATGGCATTAGTGGTGGATGACACGCCAGGATTTTGTCTTCCCCCTCCCATCCTCCCCCTCCCTTCTCCTCTCCTTCCCTCCCTTCACCTATCCTCCCCCTCCTTTCACCAATCCTCCCCCTCCCTTCACCTATCCTCCCCTCACTTCACCTGTCCTCCCCCTCCCTTCACCTATCCTCCCCATCCTATCTTATCTTTTTCCCCTTCATCCTTCCTATCCTCTTCTATCTACTAGGTAAAAAAGCAAAACAAATTCATAAGACAGAAGGACCACTGAAGCAGGAGTACTGGCTCATGCTAGGTAGGTCTACTGGCTCATGCTAGGTAGGCCTACTGGCTCATGCTAGGCAGGCCTACTGGCTCATGCTAGGTAGGTCTACTGAGTCATGCTAGGTAGGTCTACTGAGTCATGCTAGGCAGGCCTACTGGCTCATGTTAGGCAGGTCTACTGAGTCATGCTAGGAAGGCCTACTGGTTCATGCTAGGCAGGCCTACTGGCTCATGCTAGGCAGGTCTACTGAGTCATGTTAGGAAGGCCTACTGGTTCATGCTAGGTAGGCCTATTGGCTCATGCCAGGCAGATCTATTGGCTCATGCTAGGTAGGCCTACTGACTCATGCTAGGTAGGCCTACTGGCTCATGCTAGGCAGGCCTACTGGCTCATGCTAAGTAGGCCTACTGGCTCATGTTAGGTAGGCCTCTTGGCTCATGCTAGATAGGCCTTCTGGCTCATGCTAGGTAGGCCTACTGGTTCATGCTATGTAGGCTTACTGGATCATGCTAGGCAGGCCTACTGGCTCATGCTAGGCAGACTTACTGGATCATGCTAGGCAGGCCTACTGACTCATGCTAGGTAGGCCGACTCGCTCATGCTAGGCAGGCCTAGTGGATCATGGTAGGCAGGCCTACTCGCTCATGATAGGTAGGCCTACAACAAGGAGAAGACTATCACCTCCCTTGATGCTGGTGAAGGATTTTTGATCCCAGCAAAGGGAGGTACCCTCCCCTTCCTCGGATCAAGCCTAATTGCTTTCTATTTCCCAAGTGATGTATGAATCATTACGGATTTACCTCTTTCTCTATGATAATGATAATAATAATAATAATAATAATAATAATAATAATATTAATAATAATAATAATAATAATATTTCTCCAGCACCTGTTGAACAATCTTCCTCCTTCAACACCTCCTGAACAATCTTCCTCCTTCAACACCTTCTGAACAATCTTTCTCTTTCAACACCCCCTGAACAATCTTCCTCCTTCAACACCCCCTGAACAATCTTCCTCCTTCAACACCTGAACAATCTTCCTCCTTCAACACCTGAGCAATCTTCCTCCTTCAACACCTGAACAATCTTCATCCTCCTGCACCTCCTGAACAATCTTCCTCCTTCAACACCTCCTGAACAATCTTCCTCCTTCAACATCTGAACAATCTTCCTCCTTCAACACCTCCTGAACAATCTTCCTCCTTGAACACCTCTAGAACGACCTTCCTCCTTCAACACCTGTTGAACAATCTTCCTCCTTCAACACCTCCTGAACAATCTTCCTTCTTCAACACCTCCAGAACAATCTTCCTCCTTCAACACCTGCTGAACAATCTTCCTCCTTCAACACCTGCTGAACAATTTTCCTTCTTCAACACCTGCTGAACAATCTTCCTCCTTCAACACCTGCTGAACAATCTTCCTTCTTCAACAACTGCTGAACAATCTTCCTCCTTCAACACCTGCTGAACAATGTTCCTCCTCCTGCACCTCCTGAACAATCTTCCTCCTCCTGCACCTCCTGAACAATCTTCCTCCTCCTGCACCTCCTGAACAAACACCATACATCTTATCAGTCTTGATTTATTGCCAATATTGATCTTCCCCCCTCCCCTCCACTTCCCCTTCCCCTATTCACTTACCCCTCCTACTCCCCCTGTCCATCTTCCTCTCTATCGGGGCCCCTACTTTTCAATCTTCATCTCACCAATTGCCTCTCCCTGTCCTCTCTCCCTGCCCTCTCTCCCTGCCATCTCTCCCTGCCTCCCTAGCTTCAAGATTTAATACCCTAATATCACCAGGTTTTAGATTAATCACTAAGGTAAGAAAGATTGCTGGATGGAACCTCTGGGTTTAGTAGTCTTTGTTGTTACCAGTACCACCAGTACAACCACCACTACTACTACCAGTATCACCAGTACTACCACTCCACCACCACTACTACTAAAAGTACCACCAGTACTAACACCCCCACCACCATTGCTACTACCAGTATCACCAGTACTACCACCCCCACCGCCACTACTACTACCAGTATCACCAGTACTACCACCTCACCACCTCTACTACTACCAGTACCACCAGTACTACCACCCCTACCATCACTGCTAATACCAGTATCACCAGTACTACCACCCCACCACCACTTTTACTACCAGTACCACCAGTACTACCACCCCCACCACCACTGCTACTACCAGTATCACCAGTACTACCACCCCATCACCACTACTACTACCAGTACTACCACCGCCACCACCACTGCTACTACCAGTACCACCAGTACTACCACTATTATCACCACTACTACCACACCTACCACTCTACAACTACCACTATTATCACCACTACTACCACCCCTACAACTCTACTACTACCACTTCCACTACCACTGCCACTAATACCACCCCACCACCACTACTACTATTACCCCCCCTACTACCACTAACACTACCACCCTAAATTCCACTAACATTACTAACACCATCACTAATACCCCCACTAATACCACAACCAATACCACTGAACTAACAATTCCACTAATACCAACACCAATACCACTAAACCACTATCAATACCACTAAACCACTATCAATACCACTAAACCACTATCAATACCACTAAACCACTATCAATACCACTAAACCACTATCAATACCACTAAACCACTATCAATACCACTAATACCACCAACAATACTACCACTAATACAATCAATACCACCATCAGTACCACTAACACCACCACCAATACCACTACCACCACCACCAATACCACTAACACCATCACTAATACCACTACCACCACCACCAATACCACTAACACCATCACTAATACCCCTCATTGATTTAGCAGTTTTTGTGTTTAATTACAAAGATGCCACAGCACTGAAACTACATCAATACTAACACAGAAAACATCAACTCATATAGTCTTGTTCACAACACTAAAGTTCATGTGTTGAACATTACATCGTGTTCTCTGACCCACTCAACACTTGTGTTTACAGAGGCTGCGTGTACCGAGACCTCCATCTTGTGTTTACAGAGGTTGCGTGTACCGAGACCTACATCTTGTGTTTACAGAGGCTGCGTGTACCGAGACCTCCATCTTGTGTTTACAGAGGCTGCGTGTACCGAGACCTCCATCTTGTGTTTACAGAGGCTGCGTGTACCGAGACCTCCATCTTGTGTTTACAGAGGCTGCGTGTACCGAGACCTCCATCTTGTGTTTACAGAGGTTGCGTGTACCGAGACCTACATCTTGTGTTTACAGAGGCTGCGTGTACCGAGACCTCCATGGATATAATTGCATCCCTTCATCGCAAAGAAGAGAGTTTCTCACAACAGCGGCCTATGACTTTATCCACTAAGTTATTCTTCGAGTTCAGTGTTTAAGAAAATTATAAAACGGTTCGTTTTGTCAGTTGTTCTTTCTATATATCTTTCGTGAGCTGCTAGACTGTGGTGAAGCTTCTTGTAAGTCTCCTTGATACGTCAGTAGTTTGTGTGTCTTACGGTGAGTTTAAAACCATGTTGTAGTGGTCCAGTAGACCTGAGAGACAGGAGAGTCCCCTTATTAACCCTGGTTGTGAGAGACAGTAGAGTACTGTTATCAACCCTGGTTGTGAGAGACAGTAGAGTACTGTTATCAACCCTGGTTGTGAGAGACAGGGGAGTACTGTTATAAACCCTGGTTGTGAGACACAGCAGAGTACTGTTATAAACCCTGGTTGTGAGAGACAGTAGAGTACTGTTATAAACCCTGGTTGTGAGAGACAGTAGAGTACTGTTATAAACCCTGGTTGTGAGAGACAGTAGAGTCCTATTATAAACCCTGGTTGTGAGACACAGTAGAGTACTGTTATAAACCATGGTTGTGAGAGACAGTAGAGTACTGTTATCAACCCTGGTTGTGAGAGACAGTAGAGTCCCCTTATTAACCCTGGTTGTGAGAGACAGTAGAGTACTGTTATCAACCCTAGTTGTGAGAGACAGTAGAATACTGTTATCAACCCTGGTTGTGAGAGACAGTTGAGTACTGTTATAAACCCTGGTTGTGAGAGACAGTAGAGTACTGTTATTAACCCTGGTTGTGAGAGACAGTAGAGTACTGTTATCAACCCTGGTTGTGAGAGACAGTAGAGTCCTGTTATAAACCTTGGTTGTGAGAGACAGGAGAGTACTGTTATAAACCCTGGTTGTGAGAGACAGGAGAGTACTGTTATAAACCCTGGTTGTGAGAGACAGTAGAGTACTGTTATCAACCCTTGTTGTGAGAGACAGTAGAGTCCTGTTATAAACCCTGGTTGTGAGAGACAGTAGAGTACTGTTATCAACCCTGGTTGTGAGAGACAGTAGAGTCCTGTTATAAACCCTGGTTGTGAGAGACAGTAGAGTACTGTTATAAACCCTGGTTGTGAGAGACAGGAGAGTACTGTTATAAACCCTGGTTGTGAGAGACAGGAGAGTACTGTTATAAACCCTGGTTGTGAGAGACAGTAGAGTCCTGTTATAAACCCTGGTTGTGAGAGACAGGAGAGTACTGTTATAAACCCTGGTTGTGAGAGACAGTAGAGTACTGTTATAAACTCTGGTTGTGAGAGACAGTAGAGTACTGTTATAAACCCTGGTTGTGAGAGACAGTAGAGTACTGTTATAAACTCTGGTTGTGAGAGACAGTAGAGTACTGTTATAAACTCTGGTTGTGAGAGACAGTAGAGTACTGTTATAAACCCTGGTTGTCCTTGTGTACGTGTAACTTCAAGAGATGCGTTAACCAGTTGCCACCACAAACACTCACGGCGCGACAGTCGTCTTGGTGGTTCACAACAACTTTGAATGTTACTTTCCGGATTAATCTAAGTAATGGGACTCGAATTCAGATTATTTTTAATTTTATTTGCGTCTGTATGATTATCTTTTCCTCCAATTTCTGACGACTATAGAGATGCGCACGTGTGGGTCTGGGGCAGAGTGCCTGAGCATGCAGTGTGTGTGTGTGTGGGTCTGGGGCAGAGTGCCTGAGCATGCAGTGTGTGTGTGTGTGTGTGGGTCTGGGGCAGAGTGCCTGAGCATGCAGTGTGTGTGTGTGTGGGTCTGGGGCAGAGTGCCTGAGCATGCAGTGTGTGTGTGTGTGTGTGTGGGTCTGGGGCAGAGTGCCTGAGCATGCTGTATGTGTGTGTTGGTCTGGGGCAGAGTGCCTGAGCATGCTGTACTCACCTAGTTGTGGTTGCAGGGGTCGAGTCACAGCTCCTGTGTGTGTGTGTGGGTCTAGGGCAGAGTGCCTGAGCATGCTGTGTGTGTGTGTGGGTCTGGGGCAGAGTGCCTGAGCATGCTGTGTGTGTGTGTGTGTGTGTAGTGTCAGGGTTCATGTTGGCAATATTTGGCCTGAAATTTAAAAGGAATTAATGAGGAGAAATCAAACTTGTATTCAGTGGGGATAGAGGGGGATAAGATAGAGGGAGGTGGGGGCATGTCATGAGAAGAGTGGATAGGGACGCTCTGGCTTGAGGGTGATTGAGGTAGAGGGTCTGAGGTTGTGGGAGGTAGAGGGGTCTGTGGTACAGGGTCGTAAGGTAGATGTGTCTGTGGTAGAGGGTCTGAGGTAGATGGGTCTGAGGTAGAGGGGGAGGGGGAGACAGCCAGGTCACGCCCCAGTGCTGTCATTACCTGCAGATTTTGCTTGTTACCTGAGGATTACCTGACCCTTCTTAATTACAACCCAGGTCCCCCCACCCTTACTTCTACCTCCTCCCCCTCTTCCTCCTTCTCCTCCTCCTCTTCCCTTCGTTCTTCACTTCTTCCTCCCTCCTGTTCCTCACAGTCGGTCATACCTCCTTCCCCCTCCCTTCCAGTACCACGCTCCCTCATCACGCAACCTCCACACCCCTCCCTCCACTACATTCCCCTCCCCCACCCTTCAAACACACACACACACACACACACACACACACACAAAGCAAACACTGCGTAGTTCTTCTTATTGACAAAACTTCTACATTAAAATATACACCCAGTTACATTTCTTGCTGTTGTGCTGTGAGTCGTGCTATTACTGCTGATGGTCGTACACGCACGACCAATCCAGCACACACACGACCACTCCAGCACACACACGACCACACCAGCACACACACGACTACAC